>JAVTVY010010988.1:0-55446 GCA_036873755.1 Hanleya hanleyi | reverse complement strand
AACATTTGTTAAAATATACAAACTTTTAACAGTTCATATGAATGTTATAAAATGAGACTTAAAATGTCGAAGAATAATTTCATTCTACAGGAGAAAGTGAATCATTTCCTCAAGTTCACAGCTGATAATTAATGGCAAATTTCCAAGTGTATTCACTGTGACCATGGTAAGAGTATGCCTGCATGTTAGACCACATGAAATGACCTCAAAGCTCAATCTCTATAGATTCATTCACAAAAGTACGTAACAGTTGCACGCAATGTTTGGAGTAACAATAGGAACTAGTCTGCTGTGGATACAAGACAGTCCTGGCACATTTTAGTCCGCAGAATCACACTTTTATCTCTCAGTTTTCAGTCCATGGAGAAAAATGAGACCAACACATATTATTGATGAGCTACATGTATGATGAAGATATTGTGGGCGAGCAAGCAGCAGTATGAAACTGAATCTGTGACTATTCAATAAATGGAATGGTGAGTACTGGTAGTATCAAGGTGTCAAGATTCAAGATTCAAATTTTATTGTACAGACACCAGCAATGCAGCAGAGTACAAAACATGAAATAAAGATGACCACATTTAACAGTTGAACAGCAATATAACAATATGATCATAATACTCATAATATGACTAGAAGTATATATACATATAGTAATCATGCAGGTCTCCTGCTCTTGTACCATACTGGTGTAGTGGTCTTGTACAGTTGTACAGTGAATCTTGTCCGGAATATTGTGTGAATAAATTCATCCAGATGAAGTGACCTACTTGAATCACAGACCAGCTGATGAATAAATTCTTGAGTTTTATTCAACCTGTTCAATCAGTGGCGATTTCAACGCTTGTACTATAGGGGTGTCGTGCTCACAGGTATTCCTATCTACCGTCATTGCTCCAGTCGAGGGACCAAAATGCCAGTTATTTCTGGAGTGTTGGTCCGTCGACTGCAGTAATGACGGTAGATAGGAATTCAGGTCTGTGGGTGAGTGAGTGAGTGAATAGGATTTAACGTAGCTTTCAACTATATTTCAGTCATATCACGACGTTGGGTCCTATTACTTTTCACACCCAGGAACCACACGGGTGGGGTCCTATTCCTTTTCACACCCGGGAACCCCTTGGGTGCCTCAGTTAGTCAGCCATTACGACAAGCTGTCTGAGGAGCTGAGGCCTATTCTTACCATGACCTGCGATGTGCACGACGACATTCCAGGTCAATGCCCGGAAGCCCCACGGGGCTTCAGGTCTGTGGTCGTGCTTTGGCATTTGGTCAAGTGACGAGCCAGTTACACTCGAATATAGAGTCTGACCAGGACTGTAAATACACTGTTCTCTTTTTGGTATGGAGACCAATGGGTAACTCTCTGGGTTGACTATTTGGGGTCTGACTTCATATCAATTACATGTATGTGTACATCTGCCTTAATTCACACAATCAGACATCGGTGTAGTGCAGGTAGCTACAAGTATGCACCAGTTCAAAAATTCCAAGCCAATCTGGAGACTTTCTCAAGCTAATCTGGGGACTTTCCAAGCCAATCTGTAGACTCTCCAAGCCAATCTGCAGAATTTCCAAGGCAATCTGGAGACTTTCTCAAGCCAATCTGGGGACTTTCCAAGCCAATCTGCAGACTTTCACGACAATATATATGCCATCTTAGCTTGCAAATATGTACTTCTATAGCAGTGTTAATGACACCGTTTCCCGTTCATATTTCATAGGAGATGACAACCCATAGAGAAGATCTATACTTCATAAAATACATGCTTGCTATACCGAAAGAGAATTAAGGTTTAACGTCGTGTTCAGCAATATTTCAGCTATATAGCGACAATCAAACAAAATTCCAAGTATTCAAGTTAATAACTTAGTCATCCAACCCACAGTATAGTATAAAACTAACTCGAGTAAGCCGCACCTACAGTCAGGCTGGTGAAGCTCGGACTATTTGCATATCAGCATATTAAAGTCCTCATCAATCCATATTTATCAAGGATAGAACAGTAGAATCCCAGCCAGGAGGGCTCTGTATCCTTAAAACATACACAAATTAAAACTTATGCGACAAATTGATTTCTCTCAAATAACTCAAAGATACATTCTTTCACTCGACTGTAAAGATCTTCTAAAGTAGCTGCTCGATAAAAAGAATCTTAATATAATCTCAGACGATAAGAATGTTTCACTGTGAGATGCTTGCTATACGGTCTCATATTTGGAGTTATATTTGGAGTCGACAATATATCAGACCCGTAATTTCTCAGAGCAATGAGATTTCGCACTGTATCTCTGTAATTTGTGCAGTTTTACTCTACAATACCTTGCATGTTACTTTCAAAGTTAAATGAAGCTGGGCTTGCAAATGTTGTAAGAACATATGCCATAATTCAATATGCAAACTTGTAAGGGTGAAATTTGTTTTGGTGAATTTGACCCATGTTTGGGTTGGATTTTCATGAAATTTCAGGATAGAAATGCACAAATCAAGTTCAAATGATGTGTGAAATTTCACTGCTCTTCGAATAATATTCTCCCTTATGTTGCCGGAAAACCCGTTCTCTCGAAATGTGGGACAGACAGAAATAATAAACCCAATTACAAAGTAGAAGAACGTCTTTCACACATTACAGACCATCTGAGAGAAGTATATTTGGACCAGTAGGGGAAGTTGGCAAACACAGGATGTACATGTTTTGACAAGGAAAAGTGTCAGCATTGAGCGGGTTAAGGTGATCCTGCAATGGAGGTATAAAAGGTTGTTTTTGCTCAATAAATCACTTCATATAATGGAATCAGCAAAATCCTTTTGAGCCACACACAGCCATATACATCACCATCAAATAGTAGTAGAAAATAAATGTTCATCTATCTCTGCTATGTCTGCTATGTTTCTTAGCATTGGTAAAGAAAGAACCAGAATTTGTTGAGCAAAAATGACCTTTTTTACCTTTACTTTAGAGAGCGGGATGGCCCTAACCTGTTGAGCCAAATGAGACGATACAGACTTGTGATGGACTCTGCTATGTTTGACAGTTAAATTCATTAATAACCTTCTTACTCTTTCTTACCAATAGGACAGTTAAAATTTAAATGTACAAACTGTGTAATTTAACATTTTCAGAATCTCATATACCTTCAAGTTATTGTAGAGTATTTCAGCTTTTTAGTCAAATATATATACTTAACTTGCCTTTAACTACTTACATGTAGCAACATATATATTCGCTTATATTCCCCATCAATATTTATATGAGAAATACTTGACCTTGAAGACCTGTCATTAATATTGTGGATTCCATGGAATACAGGTCATGCGGTTCATAAACACGATCACTTGAAGAGTTCAGATCATGTAATGTTTGGTGGGAGAAGGTGATATCTATGGATTTCATGTTTAACATATTCAATGAATAAAATAATATTTGTCTATGTGAAACAGATATATGCAATGTATTTCTCTCAGTAAACTAATACTGGTTTTGTAAAGAAAACTGAAGTCTCTCATGATGCATAAAAGAAGTTGTTCTTCTACAAACCAGAGTTTCCAGGAATTGACTGTTCACCATGACCACAGGTGGCCATAGTTATATTAAAACTTTAAATATATATTAAATTTACACTGATCTAATATAAATATATATTACATTTACACTGATCTAATATAAATATATATTATATTTACACTGATCTAATATAAATATATATTATATTTACACTGATCTAATATAAATATATATTATATTTACACTGATCTAATATAAATATATATTATATTTACACTGATCTAATATAAATATATATTACATTTATATTGATCTAATATACGTAAATATATACTTATTATATCACTGAAAGAAGAGACACAAGTCACCACATAGACTGTCAGCCATAAGTACAGCGATGTACAAGAGTTAATTCCCTTGAATCAACAATATTAGTGGTGTACAAGAGTTAGTCCTATTGAATCAACAATGTTTAACTATTTCAAAAAGAACACATCCTCTAGCACTTGACTCTCCTCTAGTTCAGCCAGGTCATTGTCCTCGGATGTTAACGCATCATCGTACAAGACAAGAGAGGGGCCTTTACTGGAGTTCCCTCCCTTGGTGGACCGCACTGCGAAGCTATTGTCAGTAGAAGAGGAATGACGGGACAGTCTAGAGGCGTTCGGTGAACTCTCCAGTTTATCCACTATGTCGATGATGGACAAACCTTTCTGGTCATTACTGGAAATGAAACATACCAAACTGGAAAGTAAATGTCAAGGTTCCAGCACACATTTGCCTGAATGAAGGCCAATATATTATCATTATGCAATAGACCCACAGTACACAAAACAACTAGTATGCAGTCTGGAGAATCTGTAGAAGCTATTTCAAGCATGATATATTATCAGTAAACAATGTCATTTTGTCGAGTTTAATTTAATTATAACACAGGAAGGAAGCAATCAGAGATTGCTCAATTGTATGCCCCCCCTTCCGCTTTAATCCGACACTGCCCCGCCATTGTTCTGTTGTTTATTGGTTGGTGGAGGCCTAATTTGGATAATTATAAAAATTCTGTTTCTGTCACTTTTTTTGCCATGCCTCACATAATACATATTCCAAGTATCAGCCAACAAGTGATAATACGATGTTTCGATGCAAGATGGTCGCCAGGGCTTTCGCCAAATCCGAAAATGTGACCTGGTTATGAGACCTACATTCCTTGGGAGTATATTGTGGTGAAATTATGAAGCGATCAGTGAACTTTGAATTTTGCACCCAATTCACTCTTTTTGGGGCAACTTCATACTTTAACTTCAGGACCTATGTTGTCTGCTTTGGAATGTAGGATAACATATAATATAGCCATTTTTCTGGTCCAAATTGGTTATGGACTGAGATCCAGCCTGGACAAATGAATATATCCCATTCACTTTAGTTTTGATAAACAAAGGGCCATAACTCTTCAAAATATAACCGAAAGCAGAGAAACTTCACGCTGCACACCAATGGGTCACTGACCACATATCATGCAAATTTCATACTTGTCCATACAATATTAACCGAGATCCAGCCCTACAAGTCTCAAAGATTTGAAGAAAAAGGGCCATAACTGTTGAAAATATACGCGAAATGTGGAGAAACTTCACGCTGCACAACTACAGGGCACTGACCACATATCCTGCAAATTTCATAATTGTCCATACAATATTAACCGAGATCCAGCCCGGACAAGTCCCAATTCACACAAATTTGAACAAAAAAGGGCCATAACTCTTGAAAATATATGCGAAACGCGGAGAAACTTCACGCTGCACAACTACAGGGCACTGACAACATATCCTGCAAATTTCATAATTGTCCATACAATATTAACCGAGATCCAGCCCGGACAAGTCCCAATTCACACAAATTTAAAGAAAAAAGGGCCATAACTCTTGAAAATATATGTGAAACGCGGAGAAACTTCACGCTGCACAACTACAGGGCACTGACAACATATCCTGCAAATTTCATAATTGTCCATACAATATTAACCGAGATCCAGCCCGGACAAGTCCCAATTCACGAAGAATTCAGGAACAAAGGGCCATAACTCTTGAAAATATAAGCGAAACGTGAAGAAACTTTACGCTGCACAACTGTGGGGCACTGACCACATATCATGCAAATTTCATACTTGTCTATACAATATTAACCAAGATCCAGCCCGGACAAGTCCCATTCACAGAGATTTCAGAAAAAGGGCCATAACTCTTGAAAATTATACCGGAACTCGGAAAAAACTCAACGCTGCACATCTACGAGGCACTAGCCACATTCCATGCAAGTTTCAATCCTGTCCATCAAATATTAACCGAGATATTGCTCGGACAAGAAATTCGGACGGACAGACGGACAGACAGACAGACGGACGGACGGACAAAGCGATCGCTATATGCCCCCCCTCTAGTTAGAGGGGGGGCATAATAAGAGATCACCAAGAGTCATTCTCAGATCTAGAGATCTTATTGTCTCGAAATCTGGAGAACACATCTAATTCCAAAATACTTTCACAACTTTTCTCTTTCTATTCGCCTTCATATAAATATTCAATGAGATTTGTTCCGAAGTTCCTTAACTCTGTGTGTGTGAAAGGGGAGGGGGAAGGAGGGATGGAGTGAGAGTAAAGCCATTTTTAATATGCAAAAACTAGAAAATATAATATTTCTTTTTTCGTGTTGTGTTTAATGCCAGAGATCAAATTCTGAAGATATGATAATCCCTATAATAATTCAACCAAAGGTAGACAAATTTACCAACATAAAATCTGCGGGTGATCAAATTTATTAGCACAGGAAGTTGACAAAATAGTTCAAAATCAATATACTCCATTATTTCTTCATTATTTCAGTGATTTTAGAAGGTGAACACATTTAATGGAACAACAAACTGAATTTTGTCCCCAAAAATTGGGGCGACAGGGGTTGAAATGTTTCATTATGACCTAGTAGCCATTGACCCCTAGATCAGAAATTTCTAGGGGCCAAATTATACTTCTAGGGGCCAATTTTTTACGGTGTAAATCGGAGGAAATTAAGTCGAAAGACATTAAAAAAAGAAAATGACTAACTGATTTCAAAATTCCCTGTAAGAGTTGTCAAGTGACAAATGTGGGCAAATAATTTGATTTGTATCACTATGGCTCAACAGCCGATTTGTGTTTTAACAATAGTTTCTAATTTAAGTGAATCACAGCCATCCACGAAATTAGACGGTTTTTGACCGGCATGACATTTGCAAAGTTCACAAAACACGAGGTGTTTTCCAATGTCGTTCTTCAATCACGGTCTTTTTTCCGCCCAGTTTTTTTGAAAACTGCGACGAAACTTCTTTTTTACTTGGTTGATCGGTTTCTTCCCGACTAACAGTCAAACTTCCTTCGCCACCACAAACTGAACCGATGTATAGTTGCTGTTTGCTGGTCAAAAACTGCATAAGATTGGACTACTTTGCCATGGTTATAGGAATCACAAATTCGAGGATGAATAATGCTATTACAAACTTTGACCATGCCATTCCATCATCACCAAATGCAGCTGAAAATGGCGAAAATGTAAACTTTCAGCCCACACAATTCGGAAAACTCGCCTTGGCAAAAATAATGTCATATTAAAATACGAAGCTGCGCATCAGAAAACCCCTCGGCTCTGGGCCCCAGCCATTCATAATGTATTCAATTTGAACCAAGACTTCAGGAACACCAAGCAGTCAAGTGACAAATATACAGATTATGAACAATTTTGTAATTAGAAATTGTCTCTAAGGTTTCCATCCAATCAGAGAAACCGGTATTCATTACGTAAGTCTCTTGATGCATCGATGATGTATACCAAATTTGACATCGAGCATTTGAAAGTTATCAGAGATAGAGATCATTAATGATTTCGCATAAATTAAAGATGGCCACCCATCCTTCCCACCAATCAGGAGAACTGATGTGGTTATTCATTGCAAGTCTTCTAATACATGGATGCTGTATACCAAGTTTCATATAGAACACTGAAATGGTATCAAAGATATACATCATTAAAGATTTTGCATAAATTAAAGATGGCCATCAAAGTTTCCGCCCAATCAGAAACATCAGAACTGTCATTTATCGTAAGTCTATTGATGCATCGATGATGTATATCAAATTTTACATCGAGTACTTGAACGGTACATGTATCAGAGATAGAGATCATTAATGATTTCGCATAAATTAAAGATGGCCGCCCATCCTTCCCGCCACTCAGAAGAATTGATGTGGTTATACATTGAAGGTCTCTTGATACATCGATGCTGTATACCAAGTTTCGTATAGAACACTTGAATGGTATCAAAGATATATATCATTAAAGATTTTGCATAAATCAAAGATGGCCGCCAAGGTTTCCACCGAATCAGGGAAACTGGTTTGGTCATTCCTTTGAAGTTTCTTGATGCATCAATGATCTATACTAAGTTTCACACTGAACAGTGAAATGGTACCGGAGATGCACAAGATTAATGGTTTCGCATCAATTAAATATGGCCGCCAAAGTTTCCAATCAATCAGGTCCAGATTCAATAGGATTCTAGGTCATGAGCATATAGATGTGCAGTGCAAGTTTGGTGTGCCTAGGGTAAGTCGTTCTAAAGATATCTTGGTAACGAGAAAGGATTGACGGACAGACGGACAGACGGACAGATGGACGGACGTACATGACGACGACAATACCCTTCGGCCAAATTTGGCCGAGGGGTAATAATTCCTGTTTAACATCATGTTGAATGTTGCTGAGGTGAATTTCATGCCACGGCATTTACCTCGGCAATTGCTGATTGCTGTGGTGAATTGAGAGGGCCGACTTTGATAGAATAAATACGAAGCTGCGCATCTGAAAACCCCTCGGCTCTGGGCGCCAGCCATTCATAATGTATTCAATTTGAAGCAAGACTTCAGGAACACCAAGCAGTCAAGTGACAAATATACAGATTATGAAAAAATTTGCCATTAGAAATGGCCTCTAAGGTTTATGTCCAATCAGAGAAGTCGGTATTCATTACATAAGTCTGTTGATGCATCGATGATGTATACCAAATTTTGTCAGAGCATTTGAAAATTATCAGAGATAGAGATCATTAATGATTTCGCATAAATTAAAGATGGCCGCCCATCCTTCCCACCACTCAGAGAAACTGATGTGGTTATTCATTGCAAGTGTCTTGATACATGGATGCTGTATACCAGGTTTCATATAGAACACTGAAATGGTATCAAAGATATACATCATCAAAGATTTTGCATAAATTAAAGATGGCCACCAAGGTTTCCGCCCAATCAGAAACACCAGAACTGCCATTTATCGTAAGTCTATTGATGCATCGATGATATATGCCAAATTTTACATCGAGCACTCGAACGGTATCAGAGATAGAGATCATTAATGATTTCGCATAAATTAAAGATGGCCGCCCATCCTTCCTGCCACTCAGAGGAACTGATGTGGTTATACATTGCAGGTCTCTTGATACATCGATGCTGTATACCAAGTTTCGTATAGAACACTTGAATGGTATGAAAGATATATATCATTAAAGATTTTGCATAAATTAAAGATGGCCGCCAAGGTTTCCACCGAATCAGGGAAACTGGTTTGGTCATTCCTTTGAAGTTTCTTGATGCATCGATGATCTATACCAAGTTCACACACGGAACAGTGAAATGGTACCTAAGATACACAAGATTAATGATTTCGCATAAATTAAATATGGCCGCCAAAGTTTCCAACCAATCAGGTCCAGATTCAGTAGGGTTCTGGGTCATGAGCATATGGATGTGCAGTGCAAGTTTGGTGTGCCTAGGGTAAGTCGTTCTAAAGATATCTTGGTAACGAGAAAGCTGTGATGGTTTCGCATAAATTAAAGATGGCCGCCAAAGTTTCCAACCAATCAGGTCCAGATTCAATAGGGTTCTGCGTCACGCGCATACGGATGTGCACTGCAAGTTTGGTGTGCCTAGGGTAAGTCGTTCTGAAGATATCTTGGTAACGAGAAAGGTGTGACGGACGGACGGACAGACGTACATGACGACGACAATACCCTTCGGCCAAATTTTGGCCGAGGGGTAAAAAGAGGCTCGGTCACATGGCGTTATTGGAAACCAGGCGAACAGCGTACGGCTCGCTGTATCGTAACAGGACTACATATGAGACAAGACAACTGCACAGAGATTGAGGGGACTTCCTTGACAACGAACTCACCATGCTGTAAAACATGTACAATCTATTCTCATTATAAAAAAAACAACCATCACCATGCATTTTTTTCTGGTCACGAAAATACAAATCTACTCGCATTTGGCGAGTAAAACGGCTACTTTTCAACCCCTGGGTGATGGAATTTTGAAAGAGAGATTGAATTATTTGAGGGATTACCATAGATGTATGAAGTCATTTAAGGAGGTTACAGATGATTGGAAAATAAACATGAGGCAGCACCTAAAAGGTACAACAACCCCTCAGCCAGACAGTTTAGTCAGTGTATATTATCACACAATGATTGGAAAATGCATTTGTAAAAGCCTGAAAGATTTGGTTGAATGCAGAAGACACTTTAGCAGTGGCTTGTAAAAGATTAATATACATGTTTCCCCAGGTGATACGACTTAGTAAGATATCCACGAGAAAAATAAGCTCATCTGATGTGTCATGCAATATATATATATCTTTATTTCATGAGGGTAACTCTGTCAGTTGCAAAAAACTGTTCTTCCCGGAGGCCCTCCAGAAAATATACAAGTACACATGTATGTACAACATATACAATCAGGAAACACTGCAGAGTATATTACATGTACATGTAAATGTCCTCACATAAGAATACTACATGTACATAATATTATGTGCTAGGGCATAGGGATTTTAGAAGTCTGGACTTGAAGGCATTGAGAGATGGGGCTTCTTTGAGGTTATTGCCAAGGGAATTCCACAGCATTGCTCCAGAATAACTCAGGCTTTGTTTCAGATAGTTTGTTCTGGGTTTTGGAAGATACAGTTTGTTGTTTTCAGTTGATCTTAGAGTGTGTGCAGTAATTTCATTAACATATTTAAAGAGAGAGTTGAGGTAAGGTGGGCATAATTGGTTGCTGATTTTGAACATAAAAATAGCCTTCTGGTATGTTATCCGTTCTTGTATGTTTAGCCATCCAAGTTCTTTAAATAGTATTTTTGTTGAGGTTGAGTAATCGGCATTTAAAATGATTCTGGCTGCTCTTTTTTGAAGTTTGTAAATTCTGTCAGTCTGTGTAGTGGATGCATTGCCCCAAATTGTGAGGCAATAGTCTATGTGTGGGAGAATGTACGCATTGTAGTAGGTGATTTTTGCTTCTTTGTTAAGTAGGTGTCTGTGTCTATATAGTATTCCTATTTTGGAAGAAAGTTTTTGACAAACATAATCAGTATGATCATTCCAGCTCAGGCTATGATCAACATTAAGGCCCAGTATTCTGTCTTTTTTGACATTCTCAAGCTCATTACCATCAAGGATGATCGTTAAATTAATAAAGGAACCTGTCCAATAATAAAGGAACCTGTATAGGAATAATGGTATACCGAGTCACTGTGGGAAGAATTGGGTGATTCGTTTTCAATTTATTTGTGAAATCCGAAATGGTGACAGGAAAACAGAAATTGCAATCAGACCCTTGGCATTGTAATGATTTCATCAGACATTTTTTGAAGGGGTGAATGACCATGAACAACTTTCTGGCTGAGAACAGCTCTTTATTCAGATAATTCTCATAAGAATTCAATTTGAATGGATTTGTCCTTTACCACACAATGATGCTCTATACCAAATTAGAAGTGTCTAGAAGGCCAGATCTGTTTAAATTGGGTACATTTCGAAGATTTCTATGGTTTCCATGGCAACATAACAGAAAATATCCATATAGCTATTTTAATGCTCTAGAAGCTGAACCGCTACAGCTAGACACTTCTAATTTGGTATAGAGCATCATTGTTCCACACATCAATCCTGAAAACCAAATTTGAAGTCTCTAGATGGAACGGGTTCAGCTTCTAAAGCGTTAACGTCGTTACATGGTTATATTCTGTCTTGTTGCCATGGAAACCACAAAAACCATCGAAATGTATCCAGTTTCAATAGGCTTGTGCTTTGCCACACATCAATCCTGTATACCAAAATTGAAGTCTCTGGATGGAACGGTTCAGCTTCTAGAGCGTTAACGTCGTTACATGGATATTTTTCATCTTGTTGCCATGGAAACCACAAAAACCATCGAAATGTATCCAATTTCAAAAGGATTGTGCTTTGCCACACATCAATGATGTATACCAAATTTGAAGTCACATCAATGCTGTATGCCAAATTTGAAGTCTCTAGAAGGAACTTCAGAAAACACATTATCTAATTCAAAAATCCTTTTACAACTGCTCATTTAGAAGCTTATATTCTCAGTTTTCATTAAATTTCTTTTAAATATCGCTATTTTGGTAGATGTGCAGTAGACATAAAATTGAATTTGTCTGGAACTTTCTCAATTACATTGCTGAACACAGACCTCCTCTCACCTTCTATTCAGTATTGACTGTAGAGGTTTAGGACTAGTTGACTTCTGTCTGTTGGCTAACATTGGTAGATTCCCTTGTTTCCCCAGTATACTGGTATTTTCATCATTTCTTCTGAAAATAGAGGGACATGTAAACAGATTAACTAATATCCCTGGATACATGGATAACGACTATCAATATCTGGTGATTTTATATCACACATCTCATGAATGGAAACAGATACTGTGGCGTATTATTAAAAGCATAAAATAATGTTTAGGCCATTCATAATAATTTGTGTTCCATCAAAATGTGGGTGGGTAGGTAGGTCAGTAGGCAATTTATTTTTACATTTTTTTTTTTTTTTTTGCTTGTTCAGCATATATTATGCAATAACGAGTTTTCACGAGGAAGATTTAAAAAACAATTTCTACCACATTTAGCCATGAAGAGCTAGATTTACTTGTATATACTGTATTCTGCATTCATGTAACAACCCCAAAATGTTAATTAATCAGGACTGGAAAGAGTTATAGAAATAGTTATTGGAAATTCTGTGTAAAAAAAAAAAAAATAAAAAATAAAGCCGCCTCCAAAATCAACCAATTAATTTGGGCAGGTAGGGTTAACCCGGAAAAAACTTTTTTGACCTTAGTAACACACATGTTGGGCATCTCTGTGATATGTGTGACACATACACTTCTTCCCTAGCATCAGATACACATGTAATAAACCTAATTTTTATTTTATATTCACAAAAACACATCCATAATGGAGACATATGGTGTGTGACATGTGAGGCTGGTGTCCTGAAAATAAATTCATATATGAAATTCATATGATTTACACATTATGGGGAGTGAGTGAGTAGGGTTTAACATCGTTTTCAACCTTGTTTCAGTCATATCACAATGGTGCCAGAACAGGAGAGTGCTCACAGTTCCTATTACCCTGGACACTGATCAGCCCAGCCAGTACAGCACCCGGTCATCCATCCAACTATGGACCAAGCTTTATGTTGACACTCACCTCTCTTTAGAACTACATGTAACTGATAATCTACTATAACTTGTGGCTGCATCTGCATACTGTCTGGGTGAATTCCCAGATGGCATCTTCTCTTTGATTGGTGATTGGATCTTCTCTCTTATTGGAGATGTTATCTGTTCTCTGATTGGTGAAGTGCCTACTGATGTTCTCTCAGGAGGGGATGTATGTGCAGGAGAAGTACTTGATACCCAATGTGCTACTCTGTGTGGAGAACTTCCTGTAAGGGCAGCTTCTGTGAAAATAAACAGGATATTAGGAGCAGAACAGATTCAGTTAAATTCTGGAGAAGTACATTATCGCTCAATTAAGCCTACCTGCATGACCTGGCCTGGGAGGTAGGCTTTCTCTGCAAAGACAAAAACTTGCGAGCTGACACTCCGTGACTTTTTAATTGATAATATTGTGGTATTAATTAATAATAATAATTAATTAATTGATAATATTTTATCCTACTTGCATGACCCCTGAGCAGAGGATCATGGGTAAATTCAAAATGGCGGCCATGTGGGGTACCAGAAAAGTGACATTTTCATCATATTTCTTCAAAATGTTTACTTTTCTGCATGGAAAAGTGTGTAAAAACTATTTTATCTCATATCAGATATAACAGCCACTTTTTGCAAAGAAAACAAAATAACCCAAAAATTTGAAAAATCTTACCAAAAATATGACCGAAATATCGCCCCCCTTTTTCTTTTTTTTTTGAGGTTACATCTGTTATGTTCAGTGGCATGTTCCAGGGGGCAGTACATGTACTTCAATCAGAACATTCACAACTCAGCGACTTCTGTGTCTCCGCACTTAAAATGTGGGCTTAAAACTTTACAGGGCGAGTCAATAAAAATGTCCACCTGTTGTATTTTTATTTATTCATCTAAAGTTATAAATTTATTGTGTATATTACTTCAACACATGAACGGGTACTTCATCTCTGCACTATATATACTTATTGATGCGTGTTATTGCTATGTAATTAACAAATGATCCCTTTACTAACATACATGTATTGACAAGTGAATAATGGTAACATGCAGATGTTCCCTTACCCGTGTTACCTGTATGTTGGCCAGGAGGTTGATTAGCACCAGGTACAGCAGTGGTATGCCAGATGGGTTTTGGAAGTGGCGAATAAAATCTCACCCGTGCATCCGTGTGCGGCATCTCAGCAGGACCGGGGTCTCTATGGGGGAAATTCTCCCGTTCTGAATTCCTATCCTCTTTAGGAAAGACTCCATTGATTTCAAAATGAGCCAATCGCTTGGCTTGTATCATCTGCTGTTGGTGAAGCTGCTCGCGCTTCAGTTTCAACATGGCTTCTTGTTCCACGAGAACTTGGCGTAATCGATTCTGTTCCTCTAACAGAGCCTCTCTTTGACCCAATAGCTCTTTTTTACGCTGATGAGGACTTAACTTTCTGTAATATTCGACAAACCTCGGATCACCGAATTCACGATCGGATTTTTTACCAGGTAAATTTGGTGAGTGGAATGGACCATTGTCATCGCACAAGTCCTGCTCGGCAAAATCTACACGATTCCTTCTCACAGGAGCATCATCATTTCTGATTAGTGGCCCGTCAGAGAGAAGATGAGAGCGCCCCCTATCTCCGTATATTTCAAACGGTAAGCCTGTGCTATCTTTGGTAGTCCGGGGACTGGAGTCGACTGGCAGTGGATGGAAGGAATCGCGGTCTGACCTCAAACCTAGTGACATGTCGGCGATAATTTCTGAACTCTTTTGCGTACTCGACATGACAGGTTCGGGTAACGGTCCATAACCACGGCGATTCTGGAACCGATCCATGGCTTGTTTATTCTTAGGAGGGGTCCTTAAACCATTCATCTCTTCCGTCAATCTTTCCAGAAGTCCCCCTCCTGTTTCTTTCTCTCTATCCATTTCTGACTCCATCTTAACTTGAGACTGTCTGTGGTAGGTCGGGCTGCTATTGTGATCAGATTTAACAGATATTCTCTCACCTGTGCTTACTGACCTGTGTTTATCACTAGATATTGCCCTCCCGTTATATGTTGGTGAAAATCTCCTGTCATGTTTCTCAGCCCGAACTGAACTCTCTGATTCATCGTGATCATCGGGCTCCTTTACTTGGACCCCATATACGACATTGTCGTACTTCGACATCCTTGGATTATACCCATCCTGCATAGACGATGTCTTTTTTCGCGAATGTCGGCCATCTCTTCTGTCATTGGCTCCAAACTTCTTCTACAATATCGACCATCAATATACATGTATCAGTCATTGTAGGATGCAAGGACGGGGCAGGGGTGTTTTTTTGGAATAGTGTCACACTCAAGGGTATTTCACTGATATGGTGACAGCCAGTTTTATTAGTGAAGGAAGCTGGAGTACCCGGAGAGAACCACTACTTGTCACCAAGTATGTAAGGACAGGACATATACTGCATATATATCTCCTATAGTTTCAAATCGTCTGGTCCATTTTCATTTTTATTATGGCATCCAATGTTAAAAAAATATATATATAATTTGTGTTGCCTAATCCATTGACCACAGGAATAATTCCTTCACTTTCCTCCAGTTTAGTTTTCCCTACCAACTGATTTGTGTTGTTTTAATGCCATACCAAATTGTCATTTCAAAACTTTGACATTATCCGGCAATCTGACAATAATATCCATACATCATGTTAATGCACTGTTAAAGTAAGAAGTCAGTTATTACCCTTGTCCTCGGTCTGTTCTGTTGGAGATGATATTTGTCTTCATCAGCTGAACAACCAGAGGAATGGTTGTCATTGATACTGCCTTCTGATAGAACACTCTCTTCATCAGCCTGTGGTTAAAATAGAAAGTTTTGAAAGCAGGCCTGGATTATAACTTGTCATGAAATAACTAGTTTCTAAAATTAATGAGTAATGTTACAATGGCATACAGCAAATCTGCCCTTTTCCAGATATATTACAATGAATGGATATCACATGACAATGTAGAAATGTAGAAATCAAAATTATTTCAGTATTCCTGAAAATGTCCTTCATTGAGAATATAAGCATAATCCTTCTTGTCTGTGTCATCCCATCAGGAATCTCTACACAGGTTTACATGACCTCCTGGCCTGGTCATCCAAGAAAATTGAACATCGATTGAATCATCACAATTATTCATGAGGAACCTTTTGGTAAATAAGGACTGGATATTATACCTGTGTCAAAGTATAGAGTGAGTGGGTATGAGTTAATGTCTACAGTACGTTTCTGCAAATCTACCAAAATTGGGATATTTTATTAAGAAAAGAATATAATATTAACTTGAAAGAGAACAACACAAGGCTATTCTATGGAAAACATCTTATTTATGGCTTGTTATACATAAAATAGCCTTCTGTTATATACGTAGACTGATAAATGCCTATCAAAGAAATGAAAGAGAAGAGTTTTGGAAGGATTTTGGAATTGGTTAATGTGTTATCCAAATTTCTAAAACAATTTAGACCACATGGAAGTAATGCTGACAAACTGAATAGGCAAAATCCAGGTTATTTTACTTCATGACCATAGATGAACATATTCGCATCCTACTAGTTTGAAAAAAAACCTGGTGACCTGCCATATTAATTAAATTATTCCATTTAGATTTCTTCCAGAATACTGATGAGACATTTTGAGGAAAATGACATTTTAACTTCTTGGCAAATAAACTAGAATAATTCGGGCATTTTTCATGAAAATTCCTAATCCCATATATTAAAGTAGGGTTAAACCATTACATTAGACCATATAAATTCCTAGATAAGGGTTAAACAATTACAGTAGACCATATAAATTCCTAGATAAGGGTTAAACAATTACAGTAGACCATATAAATTCCTAAATTCTGCATAAAATAAACCTGGTGACTTCTGAATTTTACCCTTTATTTTGAACGTTGAAGGTTTGCGCTATCTCTTGTAGAAATATACGACAAAAGACATTTTATTTTCAAATTGTCTGGAACCTACTTAAAGCCAGGAAGCAGCAACAAATTCCAATGATAGAAGTTGGCCCTTGATCCCCATGAAAATAGGCTTGTTCCTATGGGGCTATCAATTCTAAATAAAGATTATTCTTATTACTGTTATTATTGGCCTGGAATCAATCTCAGAACCTCCAGCTTGTGAGGTGGAAACTCTAAACCACTACACCACCACAGTGAAGAGGGGGAATTGGGGGATTTGGTAATAAAGTCTCACAGTGCAGAGTCAAAGTATAGAAGGACAATAGACATATGATAGAACAAGGTTACAGCTATGTATACCTTAGGTGGCGCCACCTTCTCCTTGATGGAGTTGTTGATCTGATCCTGTTTGTCCAGTACCTGGTGTTGGTACGTGGTCAGTAGGTGTTGACAGGTAAATAGCTGGGTCTGGATACATGCACATGGTTAAGGTACATGTCACCATAGTGAGAATTATGAATACAACATTTTAACATGGTAAGAACATTGTCACTTGATTGGTTGCTTAGCATGGCCAGCCCTCATATATATTTCAAGGGCAAATAATTTAAATGGATAAGGGATTCACATTTTCATGAGTAAAACTTACTCCTTTTCTTCATATTACTATGTAGTAGGTTTGTAATTTAATAATTAATAATAAAGGTAGCATGTGTCTTCAAACGAGAGATCCTGAAGGATCTTGGCGCCCACCATTGTCCGATAATTGTAAGCTAATGACAAGAGGATCTTTTTGTCCATTGCTGCTAAGAACATACGATTGATTTGTAATTTTGTTTACAGAATTTCGAATCTGAGCGAAAAAGATCGAAAAAGGGACACTGGAGAACTCCAAGATATCATCTTTCTAAGTTTAAGGAGTTTCAAGATTTCTAGAAACTGTACTTCTGTCAGTTTAATTGTACAAGAGAAAAGAGCAAAGTTAGTCTGAAAGTGAATGTCCAGAGGATCATTCATCTTCGTTTTGTAGTATATTTTTTTGCACGTGTCATCATTGGGTACTGGAAGCGAAGACAAATGTCTTTGACCCTTTGGCATGAGCTATGAAACATACTTAAGATTTTATAATTAGGAACGAATGCTAATTCTGTTTGGTTTACTGGGCTAGCTTGAGATATCTCTTTTAAGATACCATGCTTGAAAATAGTAACATGGTACAATACCTAATACTGAAGGGATCCGCGCAGTAATGTTGAAACTTCGAAAGTCTCTGAATCCTGATTATCTCCCTTGGATCGAAACACGCAGTAGTCTAAAGTTGTCGAGTTGTAACGTTGTGTCACAAGAGTGACGTCCCTTCATGAAGCCCACCCGTCGGCAGACGAAACAGTTCACTGGACTAAGAAAACTGATATAAAATTTGAAGAAATACACTTGAACTCCTTGATATGGAAGGTGAAGGTATGGATATTCTCTATAGTCACTATATAGAATATGTCCCACTGTTTGATCCGCCGACTCGTGTGATGCAACGTCACAACTCGGGAATACCGTTTTACATGTAATTTTAAGCGTAACTTGGATTTTCGAATCGGACCAAAAAGGCATCTTGCACAACTAGGCCCCATGTGGGACCTGTGTACCAAATTTCAGAAAGAATCCATGAAGTAGTTCCTGAGAATTGACGATAACAATGTTTCAAGGGAAAATTCAAGATGGTCACCTGGCGGCCACATCGGATTTTCGAATCGGACCAAAAAAAGGTATCTTGCACAACTGGACCACAAGGGGAACCTGTGTACCAACTTTGAGGAAGATCCATGCAATACTTCTTGAGAAATCACGATAAAGTTTCATGGGAAATCCAAGATGGGCGCCTGGTGGCCATATTGGATTTTCGAATCGGACTGAAAAGGGCATTTTGCACAACTAGACCCCAAGGGGAACCTATGTACCAAATCTGAGAAATATCCATGCAGTACTTCCTGAGAAATCGCGATAAGGTTTCATGGGGAAATCGAACATGGCCGCCTTGTGGCCATATTGGACTTTCGAATCGGACCAGAAAAGGTATCTTGCACAACTGGACCACAAGGGGAACCTGTGTACCAAATTTGACAAAGATCCATGCAGTATTTCCTGAGAAATGACAATAACAATGTTTCATTTGGAAATCCAAGATGGCTGCCTGGTGCCCATATTGGATTTTCGAATCTGACAAGAAAAGGCATCTTGCACAACTAGACCACAAGGGGAACCTGTATACAAAATTTGAGAAAGATCCATGCAGTAGTTCCTGAGAAATCGCGGTAACAAGGTTTCATGGGGAAATCGAAGATGGCTGCCTTGTGGCCATATTGGATTTTCGAATCGGACCAGAAAAGGTATCTGCACAACTAGACCCCAAGGGGAACCTGTCAGGGTTCATGCACAGAAATTCAGATTGAATTCCATGACTTTCCATGACCTTTTATGGACAAATTCCATGACTTTTCCATGACCTATCAGAAATTCTCTATGGATAATGAAAATTGAGAAAATCAGTCCACAGCCATGATGAGTGAGAAGAGCATTTTCATGGCATTTCTTTTTACACTGATGCAATTTGAGAACAGCCATTCTCTCCTAAATGCACGCTGAGAGTTTAAGAGAATTCCAATATCAAAGTTACCTCTCCTGATGCACACTTGATCGCATTCGTAGACCACACACAACATTCGGCAAATAGAACATTTGCTGGTCCAGGAAATTCACCTTTTCGGTGAAAAAAATCAAGAGAAATATTGAGCTGGCTGACATTTTCAAGTTCCATTTATTTTTTCCATGACCTCCCACAAAATTCAATGATCAGACACAAAAGGCCTGGAAAATCAATTTTCAAATTCCATGACTTTCCAGGATTTTCCATGACCGCGGGAACCCTGCCTGTGTACCAAATTTCAGAAAGATCCGTGCAGTAGTTCCTGAGAAATCGCGATAACAAGAATTGTTTACGGACGGACGACGGACCACGGACGAAAATCAAGGTCATGCTAAACAACCAATTAAGTGACAATGGCCTAACTGCACGATTAAAACTAAAACATTTGAGCTCCATTCCTCAATTTTTATTTGAGGAATGCAAATCTCATTGCCCTACATACCCTCCGAACATTCATGACAGTGGATAATAAGCTTTGTGCCTTCATTGACAAGTTTGATCAGCTGCGTAGATTTCATAACACAGACATAATCTTACCAGTCAGGCACAGTTTGGAAGTGCATGCAAAGACCAGGTCCCCCTCCCCTCTCCCCTGCATGCTACGCTGAATGTGATTGGTTACTGTCCTAGCTGTAGTCTGGGTTTGCAGGATAGCGCAATCTGCGGCGATTGGACGGAGAGACGGGTACTTTGGAGGGGGCAGCATAAAAGCCAGACAGTTTTGATCCATTTGGTACATATTTTTTTCTTTTATTATCTACATGTATGATATAGGTATCTTGTCTATTAGTTGCAGAGCTAAGGCACTCGGCATATGAATACGGTCAGCAACATAGGGTATTATTAACATAGGATATTATAACATAGGGTATTCTTAGCATGTAGGGTATTATAACATAGGGTATTATAACATCAGGTATTAATAAACATAGGGTATTAATAACATAGGGTATTATAACAGAGTATTAATAACATAGGGTATTATAACATAGGGTATAATTAACATAGGGTATTATTAACATACATATAGGGTATTAAACATAGGGTATTATAACACAGGCAAACTTTCACCGTTCAGTTATGCACCACTTGGGTATTCGAGTAGGTACTGCACGGGAATGTTTGAGCTGGGTACCGTAAGCCCTGATTGAACAGTACGTACCATGTACATGTAGTTACCAAAGGGATATGGTAATCCTTCTAATAATTCAATCACATCAAGTGAAATTTCCCACCAAAAATTTTGGGTGTGATCAAATTTACCAGAACAGGAAGTTGACAAAATGATTCAAAATCATGCATATAACCCTTAATTTCTATGTTATTGTAAGAATTTTAGAGGGTGATCAAATTTATTAGAACCACTGAGTTTTGATAGATGTATTATAGGGATTACTGGAGCTAAGGTGTACATGAACAACGACAGCAAGGATATTTTCTCTCTCTTTCAAGACAGACTCCTGTTGTTCAAGGAGTTTAAGAATCTGTTTTTCAAAGTCCAGGCGTTCTTCATGTAGAAGTTCAACAGCTTTTTCTTTTTCTTCCCCGATTCTGAAAACAGAAAATAAAAGAACAGCGATAAGAAGATGTACAAGTCGATGAAACCCTGATCATGGATTTCTTCAAATGAATACTGTGTAAAAGATAGAATAGTATTAGCTACCTTAGTTACATGGTAGTAATCTATCAACTGGTCATACTTGGAACATCAGGAAAACACTTTCCTAAATATTGTAATACTGAATACAGAATAGTATTAGTTACATGGTAGATCACAGGAAAAGTAATCTGTCAACTGGTCTGACAGACATCAGACTTGGAACAACAGGAACAACTGAATAATCTTCCTACATATTGTTAATAATATTGAACACAGAATACAGTGCATCATCACTAACGTTACTTTATTCATCAGTAAATTGGCGTGGAGCTATCTGACATGGCATGGTACTGTAATGGAATGGGTGTTCCTTCTCAACCTGACAACACCAGGCAAGAAGAAGGGAAGGAGGGGGGTAGGGGATTGCGAGGCATCTGTGATCTGTGTGTGTAATTCAATATCATTGACAATACAATCAATCGGATTAAAACCAGATCTACAAAAACCAGTCTCCAATCTCTACTGGTCATTCATGTAGATCTGGGAACAGCAGCCCTGTTTTCATGTTCTCAGTACTGACCAATCACAGAACTTCTCATCAATTGGGAATTCTAGGTTTGAAACATCAAGCTCAGACAAGGGAGTCAGGTTGACCTCATAATATGATGAAAAGAGAAATAATCTGATTGAGACTGATCGATATAAAATTATGTTCATCGAATATCAGCATTGCTTCTAGAGTTGTTTCTAGAAGATGACATAATTTACATACATGTAGCATGGGCCTAAACCTCTTACCTCCTAGCCACAAGATGAGATGGGCCAGATGGGGAGGTTTATTTCAGATCTGGTTTTAATCAGATTGCATTACACTTCACACATACTTAGCCAGCTCTTTGATGAGGTTTGCGACTCGGAGTTTATCCTCTGCACACAGATCCTTCAAAGATGGCCCTTGAGTGGATTGTCTCCCCTTTCTATCCTCAACACTCGTACTGGAGCTCTGAAATGTGCAGGAACACAGGGGCAAAACTTAGAGATTTAACCTCTCTATTAACATAATTAAGCCCTACAGACGGGAGACCAGAGACATACCATCTAGTCTGGTATGTGGAAAGTTCTTCAAATGAATCCCTTGACATGTACGATTGACGCTATAACATGCACATGGAAAAAGTATTTCAACTCCACATAGTACCATTCATACATGGCCCCCTTATTTCTGATGATTATCTGTTATTGTTGTAAACATTCAACTTTGTGTTGTCACTGTCAGTATGTAAAGTACAAGGTGACAATCTACTGTCTGTCCCCTTCCCAAGAGAATGTGAAGTACAAGGGGACAATCTGCTGTGTCACCTTGCCCTGAGTATGTAAGTACAAGGTGACAATCTGTAATATGTCACCTTGCCCTGAGTATGTAAGTACAAGGTGAAATCCAGCCCTCACAATTAGGAAAATTCTCCACGGCAAAAAAATTGCTGAGGAGAAATCGATTGGCCACGGCAAAAAAGGGCTTCACCACGGCATTTTTTTTTTTTGCATTAGATCTAGTTTTGACTACGATAATTAAATGACTTGCCCAGGATGTTCGCTGGAATTCACAGATTTTCCACTACAATTGGATGCATTCATTTTTGTCATATCAGAAGTTCATAAAATACAGATGAACTTCTGATCATATGTACTGACCATTGAGCAAAAATTCAAGTTTTTTGTTTGGGGTAACATAACCATGCTACAAACAATGCGTTGGTAGGTCAAATTTTAGTTCTCAATTGAACTTTTTCATGATCACATACCTGGTCACATTATTGCTTCATGGGAGTAGAGACATGAGATGTGCGAAACAGAGAAACTATTACCATTTGTGTGGATTTGAGTTTTCCTGGTTAACAGATATAACTTCAATATAAGATAGTTTCAGGAATACCCTATATTCCTTACATGAATTAAAAAAAAAGGTAAAATAAAAAAAACCCCTAAAGTTATAGGTGGGGGCCTGTAGGGTTAATCAAACAAACAATATTTTAAGTTTTGCCTTGGCTTCTTTGCAAACAAGAATGAATAAAAACTCTGATTTTCCTAACTCCTTGTGGTAAAGGTTTTGTATTCCGCCTCCAGAATGTTCAGCATATCCAATGACAGCTTAATATTATTGCCGCTTCTTGGTGTGCCGCGAACTTGCCCATATAGTCGGCCGGAGGCATTCCAGTTTTGTATTACCTCAGGTTCCAGCTATCCATTTATCCAATACGGCGATAGTGACAAAGCCACGTGGTCGTAACGTGTTGGCCGATCTTGCATGCCTCAAAAAGTAAAGAAAATTCCAAGCACAGTTTCCACCATTGTCCGCCAGTTCAGGCTTTATGCACGACAACCTCAAATGTCACCATTTCGTCAGCATCGTCATGCTCTCGTACGATGGCAAAGCAAAACAAATTGTCACTGTCAAAACTTTTAAAACCGCTGTGCAGGAGAATGGTAATTGTAGGGGCTTACGTGGAGTACGGTAACCCCAAATGTCGGGCAAATTATATTCCGGGTAATGTATGAAAACATGGAGTATATAAGATATTTAGTGCCAGCTGTAATTAATTAATTTAAGATTACTACTCAGTTCACTATTTCAGGTTGCCGTGCCATTCATAATACAATAATACATAATCCTAACTGTACGTGAATTCTCCTTCATCGTAACCCTCACCATTCCCTAGAGCACTCTCCTCATATGCGGTCGCCTGTGCTATTGCGACAATGAAGTAACGCCAGTGGAGAAATGCCCTGCATGCTGGAGAGTGACAGACATCCAGTTGAAGATCGGGAATGATCGGCTGTCTGTCAGTTTTTGGAAAAGTGCATTTTGCCGACCGATGTCTCCAAATTATGCAATCAAACAACCACAGCACCAGTAGCTGTCTCGTTTATTAAAACCAAATTTATTAGCAAGAAAAGCCAGTTCAAGGAGACGTATTTTACCATCGACCGTATGTTGTTTACTGACAACAACAACAACATCACTTTACGACCCACGGCAAAAAAACTGCCGACGCGAAGTGATTTTACCCCAGCATTTACCACGGCAATTGCTGTTTGCCGTGGCTAATTGCGAGGGCTGCAATCTGTAATATGTCACCTTGCCCTGAGAATGTAAGTACAAGGAGAAATCTGTAATATGTCACCTTGCCCGGAGTATGTAAGTACAAGGTGACAATCTGTAATATGTCACCTTGCCCTGAGAATGTAAGTACAAGGTGACAATCTGTAATATGTCACCTTGCCCTGAGAATGTAAAGTATGTGCATATTTAGTGCTGTGGAGAATATGTGGTATGGACATAACTAGCAGTTTCAATCTGATCAATATTTAGTCTTACTTACACTGTAATCTATGTCCCTTGTCGGGGTCAGATGTTCCACTCTCGGCTGTTTAGTGGGAGTTTTGGCCTTGACCTCCTTTGTCTTTCTCCCACTGACCTTGACCTTTGGTGGTCTCTTGTTGCCTACATCTGTTACTCCTGGTAATCACAGCAATAGATAAAGAAAATGGTTGAAGAATTAATCTGACACTCATGTGATTATGTCCCTCACAATATAATACCATCATGTATTCCAACTGTTAAACCATCATGTACTCAAACTGCCACATAAATGTGGAATTATATTATTTGTAAATCACAGATGATTGAAATTTACAGTATGTTACAAAGTAAGAATGGACAGATTCACAGTATGGCTTACACACTACACTGGTGAAAGCTGGGCAACATTGGTGGAATTGGTGGGTGACATTGGTGGAATTGGTGGTTGACATTGGTAGAATTGGTGGGCGACATTGGTAGAATTGGTGGGTGACATTGGTGGAATTGGCGGGTGACAGAATTGGTGGGTGACATTGGTAGAATTGGTGGGTGACATTGGTAGAATTGGTGGGTGACATTGGTGGAATTGGTGGGTGACATTGGCAGAATTGGTGGGTGACATTGGTAGAATTCTATTGGTGGGTGACATTGGTGGAATTGGTGGGTGACATTGGTAGAATTGGTGGGTGACATTGGTGGGTGGTGGGTGACATTGGTGGGTGACATTGGTGGAATTGGTGGGTGACATTGGTGGAATTGGTGGGTGACATTGGTAGAATTGATGGGTGACATTGGTGGGTGACATTGGTAGAATTGGTGGGTGACATTGGTGGAATTGGTGGGTGACAGAATTGGTGGGTGACATTGGTAGAATTGGTGGGTGACATTGGTGGAATTGGTGGGTGACATTGGTGGAATTGGTGGGTGACATTGGTGGGTGACATTGGTAGAATTGGTGGGTGACATTGGTAGAATTGGTGGGTGACATTGGTGGGTGACAGAATTGGTGGGTGACATTGGTGGGTGACATTGGTAGAATTGGTGGGTGACATTGGTGGAATTGGTGGGTGACATTGGTAGAATTGGTGGGTGACATTGGTGGAATTGGTGGGTGACATTGGTAGAATTGGTGGGTGACATTGGTGGGTGACTGGTAGAATTGGTGGGTGACATTGGTAGAATTGGTGGGTGACATTGGTGGAATTGGTGGGTGACAGAATTGGTGGGTGACATTGGTAGAATTGGTGGGTGACATTGGTGGAATTGGTGGGTGACATTCAGGGTTCTCCATAAGAGCCGGCGGTCGGCGGTATACGTACACCTGTCGGAGGTAGTGCCGCCGGGTGTTTTGACATATCTCGGGGAAAAATTAAAGCTAATAGTTCAATTTGGTTGTAATGCAAGCAATATGTAATGTAATCCGACTTCGTGCATTTAATTTTCGTCATGCTTGGGGCAGAATATGAGAAAAAAAGATCATAAAGGAAAAGGAAAAAGTCAAACTTCTTCTAACCTTACGGTAACGGAATCTATACACTGCATAACATGGCCTGTTTTCGGTTTTGCGATGTTATCATCCTGTTGATTGGTTGAATACAATTGATGAGCCAATCAGAAGCATTGTACATTGGAACGCGGCTTCCGGTTTCAGTCGTCGACAGAATGACTGTACGGAATTTTCAAGGGGGAATTTTCGAAATGAAACGTCGGCAACTGAGTTTGAGCGAAGCCTTCAAACGAAATAAAAGATTATCTTCTGACGGGGATGGCGATGCTGTCAGTAGAGTGCCGCCAAATATTAATGACAGCGACTCAAAATGTGACCATGTCGAACAATTTGATGCAGTGCCAGTTACAACAACAACGTCAAACGACAACGGGGTCGTCAAATTCACCCGTTAAAGCCAATGACGGCATATTAAGTGACAATTAATTGTCAACACGGAAATAAACTTTAAATGAACCTATTTTTGCAATTATCCTGATACAATTTTGAGCATAAAGATACCCCCCTCAAAAAAAGATTTTATGTAGATTTGGCATGATGTTCAGTTCAAATTTCAGAACAGTTTAGGCCAGGTCAAATTTCTTCACACAGCATAAGCCTATTTGTTTAGCTTCCACTTCAAAATCTACCAAGTTCTTACTTAGTGTTCATTTTTTGTAATCCACCTGTTTGATATTGTTATGTAAGCTTGATAGGAATCTGGTTTCATGGGCTAAATGGGGGGTGACTGGGATGGGGTAGCTCAATTGCTGAATGCTATATAAAAAATACCCTGTGCTAGGAACTTAGAATTTTCATCCCAAAATGCCCCAAAATGGCTCAGATTGCACCACGAAGCATCTAGGTTTTCTGGCGCTGGGGGCCTAGGCGGCCCCCAGGCCCCCGGCCTAATTTTTAAACGCCTCGCTGCGCTCGGCAGTTAACAACCACATACACCTGTTTGGATATGATTGTACAGGTGTTCCCAAATAAATGGAGAACCCTGGACATTGGTGGAATTGGTGGGTGACTTTGGTAGAATTGGTGGGTGACATTGGTAGAATTGGTGGGTGACATTGGCAGAATTGGTGGGTGACATTGGTGGAATTGGTGGGTGACATTGGTGGAATTGGTGGGCGACGTTGGTAGAATTGGTGGGCGACATTGGTGGAATTCATTGATGGGTGACATCACAATTAATAATATTACATATAAATTGATTGACACTGCATTTCTGCAGGACAGATGACTACATGTGACGTTATTGAACTGTCAATGTTTTACCTGGGACGTAGACATCAGGATTTCCAGAGTCACTCATTTCACCATCTGGTCAAGGATACAAAAACAGAGAACATGTAAAGTTTGTCATGTTGTATATGATAATCAGCATGATAACACAAAACTACATCTAAGGGCACCCACATGATATGAGCGTATTTGACGTCTTTTGTCAGACCATACAATTCAGAAAAGTCACCTCGGCAAAATAATGTCATATTAAAATAATTACAGTTCAACACATGTTAAATTGCTGAGGTGAACAGATTATGCCACAGCATTTACCTCAGCAAATGCTGATTGCTGAGGTGAATTGTGTGGGCTGTTTTGTGTATCTGTGTTCAAAGAAATTTTACAATTCAAACTGAATTTCCCGTCAAAAATGCACTATTCGAAAACAATGTGTGTACTGGTACCCAGTTTCCATTGCAGAAGGAATAGAGAGCACGGAAGTCTAAACCGAAAGTTACATGTAGCATGCTATATTATGGGTGAACTGAAAATAGATTTCATAGAAAAACTACAGAATTTTTATTTTCAAATTTACAGTTGATAAAATATTCAAACAATTACTTTGACCATAGAGCAAAATTTATATTGTTTTAAGAAACTGTATCACAAGAACCTGAGCCAGGTTGGCAACCAGAATTTTGCAATAGAAATTTTCAGTTTGATGGCTATACCCTACTTTGTCAATATTGCAAAATTAAATATTAGTAGGTTTAGCTTGCTGAATTAGTGTGGGTGTAGCCACTAAGTCTGTTCCTATAAATAATGCCTGCGGTTGATAGTCACAAGCGACGAGTATTGATCTCTGTGTGATATAACCCGTATCATATGCAAGTTCATTCTGATGCTCCTTACCGGTTATTTTCTGGAAGCTAATTCCTCCTCCTCCATGCTTGTCACTTTTGTTAAAGTTTGCAGTGCTGGTGATTAGCTGTAGGGCCTACACGAGCCGTTTTCACAGCAACCCCAACTTCCCCAATATTACGGTAGACACCATTCTTCATGTCAATCCAAGTGCTCATGCGTAGTGGCCCAAATACATACAAAATGGCGTCTAGTGTAAGAAGGGGAAGGTTGGGGTCGCTGTGAAAACGGCTCATGTACAGCTAATCACCAGCACTGCAAACTTTAATAAAAGCGACAAGCATGGAGGAGGAGGAATTAGCTTAGAAAATAACTGGAAAGGAGCAACAAAATGAACACGGAAATCAATACTCGGTGCTTGTGACTATCAACAGCAGGCATTATTGATAGGAACAGTTGTGGCTAGTGTAGGTGTGGCTACATAAGACGGCTTGGCATTCTATGACCATACATGAATGTTGAAAACAAAATTAACAAGGCCTGCAAAAAATACTTATTTCAAACCTCACCCACACACATACGGTACCTTATAAATGATATATATTCTGTGTTTAGCTTGACTAATACTATCAAGCTCATTATTGGTGATTGTAGTTGGTCATGTAACTCCTCAATGTTCAAATGCAAGAAAGCAAAGTAACTTGGGCTCAAAATCCGAAATTTCTACCTTGTTGTGGATGACATGTTTATCAGGTTGTCTATAAAACATAGGATTGGAATGACATGAATGAGGATGGAACCCGCATCAAGTGCCATCATCCGCAATCCAAAATTGTCAACAAACAAGGCCATAGACGAGTTTTCAAATTTTGTACCCAAGTTATTTTGCTATCGTTCACTGAACAGTGGGGAGCTGTAAACACGACCAACTACATCACCAGTAGTGAGCTTGATAAGTCACACTAAACACAGAATTTCACAAGGTAAGTCAGTGGGTGAGGTCTGAAATAAGTATTTTTTTTGCAGGCTTTGTTGAAAAAAACATTCATGTATGGTCAATTCCACGTCACTCACGTTACACTTTTAGTCTTTTTCAGATATATAATTGCTTGTCAATCTTCAAGTCCTCAAGTATAAGTGGACATACTGTGCATGCAGGCAGCCCTGGCCACAGTGTACACCAACAAATAAATATTGTTCAAATTTGTATGAAGACCTGTATCCAAGTGAAGTTTTAGCACTCGTCACTCACGTTACATGAAAAAGGACATGAAAATTTTAGTACCAATTTTATTCTTGAAATTAGCTCTGGCTTTAATTTTCAATAAACAAACAACCATTTCCATAAATGGGCAGCCACCACATCTAAGCAGCAGTAACATTATTAAGTCAACATTATAAGTGTATTAGCTGTCATCAGCACCAAATGACAAGAAACCTGCGTCACTCACATTACGTCACTCACGTTACCTTACAATTCAATGGACCTCAATAAGAAGACTTATTGTTTTTTATTTAAAAATAACATTTCAAACAACAAAGCGAAGTGATTGTTTTCAGTTTACAATATGACTGGGGGATTTGAAGCCCTATTGATCACAGAAAATTCATGTCCAGTGATTATTTCCAGTCAATTATGTCATGTAGTGATACATTCTGTCTTATAACATTACCAAAACCTCTGGTAAATCGTGCATGTGTGTTTGGATTATGGCATATAAGCTTATACAATTATCAAGCTACATGTATAGGAGAAATGATACTCATGTAATGATCAAAGATTCTTTAATACCGGTACATGTAAATAGCGATTTTATGTAGACAATCCTTCCGCATCATTCAGTCAAAGTTTGCTTCATTATACATGTATTTAGTACTTCCTCAAAATGTTGGCAACATTTGAAGAGTATAATTGGTTTGTCAAACTGAACTAGATCCTTTTCGAGTTGTTGCACAAATTTGAACACACAAGTGGGAATGCATTTAACATCTGTTGCTTAAAGAAATCTCTTTGAATTTAAGATTATTACAATCAAGTAATGTAGCTCTGTCTATTCAATGCCATTCTGAAAATGTGAAATATCCACAGGGACTGGGTTGCTGAACTTCCTAATAATTTGTTCCCTGGTGTAGTAAACAGTGTGTCTCGGATTTGACCACCTACTGCTTACTATAACTGATAACTCCCTAGGTGTTCACCTAAGGAAACCATAACCCTAACATGGTTTTGCGTTTAGCAGTTCGGAACTAACCCTATGTCCGATTCCCCAGGTTTGACAGTATTTGCTGCCTTAAAATTTCTTGTAAAAGTTCTGAAAAGTTTGCTCTGCTTACTTCAACTGATACTCCCTGTATTCAACTAAGGGAACTCTATTACAGCTTTGCGTATAGCGCTTCGGAAGTAACCCCAAGTTCGATTCCCCGTATTTGCATATTATTTCTAAGGAAATGCTGAAAGTATGCCTACACTGCCTACTACTAAATTTGACTTTTGATGATACTCTCTTTTAGCGATAGTGATGTTTAATTTCAGTCTTGTGACCACCGTATTTCGGAAATACAACTCCTGCCTATTTCACATGGCTGTCTCAGCCCAAACAGCGATTCCAGTATCAGACGTAGTTTTTCTCTTGGTATCTATTCATGTACTAACTTCAGGTGCCTCTCTTAATAATTTCATTCCTTATTTTGTGTGATATTTCTAGTTCATTAGATCATCAAAGAACTATTTGACTGGATATCTATACATTCTTATGTTTCTGTATTAAAAGATATTATTTGAAACCACTCTTGGACATGTCATTTCAGCATCCAAAAATCTCTTCCGGACATGGATTCTATTAACCTCAAGTATTCACTCATAGGCAGTCTTAAATCAAGTTCCGTCAAGTTGTTTGTAATGTAGCTACCAAGAAGTGAGTGCTTCGATCTGCAAAGCCTCCAGGAGAGAACGAAATGTTCTACACCCCTATTATTGCATCAATTGCAATTGATGACATCAGTGACTTCAGCCATCTCCTGTCACTCACGTTACATTATTGTCACTCACGTTACATCGTCACTCACGTTACCAACTTCAGCGAGCTGACTAGCACTAAGTGTCAAGTGTATGATCATAATTCTTTGTATATATGTTCTAAATACCTGACAGATGCTGACATGAAAGCAGCTAAATTGAATTAAAAACTGTTGAAGAGATAGTCAAAAGAAATGCATATTTTGTCACTCACGTTACATCAGCACAACTTGGGTTAACATTTGGCTTCAGTGACATTATTTACTTAAGATTCATGAAAGCGAATGACTTTTGACAAGTCACAATGGTCCATTGGTTAGAAATATGAACAGGTTTCTCAATTACAATTACTACAACACAGGAAAACAATTAGGGCAATTTAGAGTTTAATTTCCGGCCAAATAATGAAAATTCCTTATTAGGTTTAAAAAATGCTTCAGATTAGTCTGTGCTGGAGCTATTCATGTGAAAATTTAAATATATGCCAAGTAAAACACCAACAATAATAATTGATCACCAAATAGCATATTTAAGAAACTTTTATTTTTTGCTATTTGTCCCAAGTAGCATGGAATTGACCGTATGGGTTATGGTTAGGGCTTATTTGGCGTCTTTTAAGACTGAAGATAGCTTAGCCAAGTTTATATGGCTTCCTGCATGTACGTTCCTACTATGCCATGCTTCCTCTTACTTTGTCTTACGGTACTGAATTTACATGTACACACCGGAAAAACACAGCTCCATAGGTTATACGGTTCTATCTGGCAATAAAACGACCCCTCGTCTCCCCACTCTCTATCCACTGCTTTTATAGAGTTCATCAAATAGTGTGATTGCTGTGAAGAGGTGATCCATCTGCAGTTAGTCTTCAAACAATCAATGTTCGGCTGAATTTCTCATCGGTATCGCCATTATCTTTGTACATGTTGTACGGGTCACATGATCTGCATGATACGTAATGATACAACGTGAAAGTGCTTATCACATGACACATAGAGAAATTCAACCGGCCGTTGATGTTTAAAAACGGATTGCAGAGGGATTAGCTCTTCATGGCAAACGAACTATTTGCCGAACTCGATAAAAAAGAGTACATGTAAAGAGACATCGTTTTATTGTCAGATTGCGCTGTACGATCCATGGAACCTTGTTGACCCGGAGTGTCCATGTAAGGTCAGTAAGAGCTATGATGAACGGCGTAGTGGGAACGAACATAGCCTTACAAGATGCCAAGCGAAAGCCTTGGTGTCTTATCTCAGTAGTTGAAAGTGAAACAAAAACACAAGAAACATTTACAAAAATAATTACTTCCAAACCTCTTATACGCCCCTGAGTATGTCCTTTCCATTCTATGATCACCTAACTGTGAGTGAATGGTGTCATTGGGGTGTTTATATGCCTTGTGCAAAAAAGCACAAGAACGGAAACATTTTATCAACAATTTTTTCGGCCTCCTCGATTTTCGATCTACGCCATGTTTGTGTAATGCGCATGTGCCGAGCAAAACAACATGCGGTTAATAAGGCTTGGCGTCTTATTCTGGGACTCATGACGACGTCAGTCCCCCCGCTGTTCCCCCCCTCTGAAAAGTCTACAATTAACATTGAAGTTAATGAGATTTATCATAAAAAAGTAAAACTCAATTACCATTCTAACATATATGTTGGAGAGCTAAGATATCTTCTGCGTCTGAAAGTTTGGTAATTTTCTCATACCGGTACTTAGTTCTATATTTCAAAGCAAAAATTATGTCCCGTCCCATCCGCCTCCATGTTATCTGACCCCCGGTTGAATTTCCGCTGGAGGCTAACAGATCAGCCAAATCTTTTGTTCTCTGTGAGACCCGTGTTCCTCTATGCCCCGAATATGAGGCTAGAACGAACGAAGCAGCTTATAACAGGTTGGGGAAAATACCTTGATCGAGGTATTATACCTTTATCGGGGTATTATACCTCGATCGAGGTATAGGCCTATACCTCGATTGGGGTATAGGGCTATGTCAACTTCAGTTTTTGTCAATTTGTGGAAAATGTGGACATCCACACATACCCTGGACTGTATGGATCTTTCAACAACATCTATATGGCTTCATTGTTCCACGATTTTCACAGCAACTTATTGCTTCGTTTTATGCGACTAATCAATCAAATTAGCCACTCTAATATTTCAAAAATGAAACATGGCTTCAAATGACATATTCGGTGAAATTTATTATGTAAATGAAAATGGCATGTGATGGCATACTGCCATCTCAAAGTCATATCCATGTTGCATAAATGTAGATGCATTGACTGATGAATAAATTTGATTAAATTGTCTGATGCAATGCACAATCTCCTAGCAGGCATATACATGGCAGGGTCATAATACCCAGAGCAGAGGTCTGTTTTTTATGTGCACATGCTAGCAGTTTAGATTATGTATCTGTCAGTTAAACTTGATTTATTAACAGGCATTGCCTCTCAAATCCTGCAATTTGCGCATGACCTTGATATGGAAGTATGCCACCCCATGCTTTTTTCATTTACAGAATAAATTTCACCGAATATGTCATTTGAAGCCATGTTTCATTTTTGAAATATTGAAGTGGCTAATTTGAGTGATTAGTCGCATAAAACGAAGCAATACGTTGCCGTGAAAATCATGGAATAATGAAGGAATGGATGCTGTTGAAAGATTCATGCAGTCCGGCATGTGTGTGAATGTCCACATTTTCCATAAATATATAAAAACTGAAGTTGACATAGCCCTATACCCCAATCAAGGTATAGGCTAATACCTCGATCAAGGTATAATACCCCGATCAAGGTATAATACCTCGATCAAGGTATTTTCCCCAACCTGTATAAGGCTAGTGTGGGGGGTGTTATTTTGTGCGCTGAAACATCAACAATTCATTTAAACTGTTGATTGGTCTTGTCAGTTCTTCATTTCCTAAAAATCTCATGATTTGACAAAGATGGTTCTGGCTTTAAAATTCGTCGAAAACGCCTGCCAAAGTGTTGAATTTGTTGTTGTTGTTGTTCAGATCTTGGTCAAGTCTGGACATGACTCTATTCCTAATCAAAATCAGCCGGTTTGATATCTCAACCAACAGCAGATACCACCAGTATATGGATGATATTGTCTCCTAGTTATCAGGGAAAACGCTCAGATAATTGTTTTACCGTCAATCGTCCAGAAAACATCAACTGGGGTACGGAGATCTTCGGCAACATCCACCATCATCCGAAAGAACCGCTACATACTTACGCATGCGCAGGGAGAAGGGTGGAACAGAGTTATCTCCCTTCAACCATAACACACGTTTTGATTATTAGGGCCCCCAAGTCTTCAATAAGACCTCACGCCCACTTTTACACCACCGTATTTTTTTTTTTTTTTTTTTATACGGGTGGTCAGAACGCGATACCCTGTGCTAAATACTGTAGAATTCCAACGAAAGAGAAAGACAGTAATAAATGACTATGAGGACTTCGACCTCAATTAGAAAACCCAGTATCAAGGTTGTTTGAAAACGTTTAAATATCTAACTAAAAAGTTTCAACACAAATACGAGAATATGGGAGAGAAAAAAGGCACGATGTAGCACGATAAGATTCTGGATCATATAAAGTAGATACGGTAATGAAAATTTGGGGATGTTTTTGGGGTGATCAGTTTGCTCTAATATAGTGTACCTGGGCTGTATTCGGAAAGCTTCATGAATTCGGACACGGCCATGGGAAAAATTCAAAAGGACAAAACATGAATATCTTAAAAAAAAAAAGGTCCTACATCAGGGTGCAGGCCTATAGACTTCTCATAAATGCCATATTTAGCTAGTCCTATATATCTTTATAAATTTTGACAGATGGATATTATTATTACTATTATTATTATTATTATTTTCTCACCTTCCCTGATGAAACATAAAAACCACAGTGATATGTTTCTCGATATATATTTAAAGTTATGTCGACGCGCCAGATAATGACACCATTAAGTCTTTTTCATTTGTAAGATATTTATTTGTCACTTTGTCGTAGTCTTGTCATAAAAAATAGCAATTTGGGTGAATTCGGACCAACCTGTAACCTTCTGGACTCTTATGGTGAAATGTACGCAAATGGAGTCGGACTCGTTCAAAATGTTTGGAAATTACTATTCAGGGGTGGAGTTACCTCCACCCCTCCCTTTAGCTCAGAACCCACAGAAACAGTTCAAATATCTTCTAAAGTATTTAAATTGGTGCACAGGGCCCGAATACGCCTCTTGGATTTCCCTCGCTAAAACAGACAACGAAGCGAATTCGGACAGACATTGGCCGTATCTATATACCTTGAAATAGTACTAGGCCTGATAATACTCCCATGTGAATGTTAATTGTATGTCCTATTTACCTCATTAACATCTCTGCGACATATAGTCACTCATCCTCGCTAAAACCAGGGGTATCTCTATCTGTATGATAGATATAGCCCCTGGTCCGCTTGGGCAATGTATCGGGATCAACGACACACAGCGGCATCCTGTACATATTGACCAATCAGATCACTTAAGCACCGCGACCATTGCGACAGTGACAACAGATTCGAAAACACCATAGCTTGTGCGATATCCAGTGGCAGATGAACTTGCACCTTTTCAACAACCATGAACATTAATAAATATAAAGGAAACATAGTTTAAAACAAAATCTATTTGAAGAGAAAATAAACCCATTCATCTACCATCAAACATCCAACAAGCCAGGCAAAGGTAGAAAACACCGAAGCTTTAAAGGCGGCCCGCGATGTCAGTGTATCTGACTTCACCTTCCCACTGAAGTGAAGGACTTGAACTGGGTTGAAACGCACGGATTTCTATAAAATTTCACTGGTCTATCCATTAATATTTTATTGTTATGCGTGCTTGGATTAAATATTTACATTCGGTATCAGCGAATAGTTTAGCAGCGAAAGTAAAACCCAAACGTATTATATACCATCAGCGCAGTTTTTCTAGGTCACGTAACTGGAGTGTGGGCGGAACGCGGTTTGCTATGCAAGTTGGTCAAGGGTTCGCCTTCGGCTCACAAATAGAAACCGCAGTAGTATACAAAGCGTAAATTAAAGTAACTTGACCTCAGAAATTTGCATATGACCTTTGTGACGTCACGCATCAGCCAATCAGAAGCGAGTATTGTGGTCACGTGGGGTGTGTGGATGGTGGGTGGTGGGATTCAAGATGGCGACATGTGGATGGTGGGTGGTGGGATTCAAGATGGCGGCATGTGGATGGTGGGTGGTGGGATTCAAGATGGCGGCATGTGGATGGTGGGTGGTGGGATTCAAGATGGCGGCATGTGGATGGTGGGTGGTGGGATTCAAGATGGTGGATGATCAAGAAGATGGCGGCATGTGGTTGGTGGGTGGTGGGTTTCAAGATGGCGGCATGTAGTTGGTGGGTGGTGGGATTCAAGATGGCGGCATGTGGTTGGTGGGTGGTGGGATTCAAGATGGCGGCATGTGGATGGTGGGTGGTGGGATTCAAGATGGCGGCATGTGGATGGTGGGTGGTGGGATTCAAGATGGCGGCATGTGGATGGTGGATGGTGGGATTCAAGATGGCGGCATGTGGATGGTGGGTGGTGGGATTCAAGATGGCGGCATGTGGATGGTGGGTGGTGGGTTCAAGATGGCGGCGTGGGTGGGTGGTGGGTGGTGGGAAGATGGCGGCTTGTAGAAAAACGTATAAAAGGAGTCGATTTTTAGGGAAAGGGTGTATTCATTGCACTACCTTGCGTAGCACTCTGACTTACCTGACCTGACCAGCCTGCCTGCCTGCCTGCCTGCTTGCTTCACATTTAGCCAGTCATCCAGCCTGCTTGCCTATCCGCTTGTATGAGACGAAAGCATGACACGTGGAGAAGATTTTCCCTGGGACCCATCAGCACCTCCGGTTGAAGTCTTGCCTGAAGATGAGCGTGTCAGGGACATTTATCAACGTCACTGGGCTACCATACGCCATTGTTTTCACCGTGACCGTCGTCTATTGGACTTGTATAACTTTCGGCTGCAGGACCTCACGTATCTGTCTACCTATGCCGAGAACATTTTCAAAGATCAGGTGACAGCGTTCAAGTTGAATATGACATTCGGGTACATTTTACGGCACAAGGAGACGGACCAGCTGCGGTATTATTACCCCAGCAATAATACCTATGTGTTTGATCAGCCGTTCACGGTGACGGATGCCATTTCTCTGGAGCCACTCATCGACCAATTGACTACGTTGGATCCATTGGAATGGGCCCGATTGCAACGCCCCAATACCCAATGGCTTGTGGAAATGGTGACCAACGTCACATTTTTCGTCACGAAAATGAGAGATCATCCTATCGGTGCTCCTGTACTACTACCCCCGTGGTTGCTTCATCGACACGGACTGTATGCATTAACGCGTGGGATAAATGGGCCCTACAAAGACCGGAAATGTCTGTTTCGGTGTTTGGCCGTGCATGTGGACGAGTGTAACCCCCGGGCTTGTGACAGAGTGGCCAATGACTATTGGGAACAGTATTTACACCAGCAAGACTTGGATAAGCGGCACTTCCGTGGAGTGCCGTTCAAGAATTTGGATGACGTGGAAACACTGTTCAACATCAATATCTTTGTATACCGATTACGATGCGAGGAGGAGGATACATTTGTGGCTGAATTGGTTCGTCGTTCAACAGAACGGTATGCTGCTACGATGAAAGTCAATGTGTTCGACGACAATAGCGTGAGTCATTTTTCGCTGATCTGCAATATTAGCCAGTACGCTCAGTCTTTCAGTTGTGCCCAATGCCATCGTGTGTTTAAACAGTCTTACGACTTACATCGTCACGAGAAAATCTGTGACAACAGTGTCAAGCGAGTATATCCGGGTGGAGTGTATCATAATACGCCTACTATTTTCCAGGAACTGGCCGATGAGGGTGTGATGATACCGGAGGCGGATCGTTATTTTCCCTACCGGGCGTGTTACGATTTTGAGGCCCTGTTGGAGCCCATGGACATGTTCTCAGCGAAAACGCAGTGGACGCAGCGCCATATTCCTCTGAGTGTCAGTATTTCCAGCAACGTACCCGGCTATGACGCTGCGCCTGTCTGCTTCGTGTCGTCGGGGGACTCCCATGAGTTGATTACCCGCATGATGGAGTATTTAGAGCAAGTCAGTGCGGCTAGTACGGAATTGTTGGTGTCCAAGTTCCAGGACGTACTGGACCAGCTGGCCGATCGGATTCCTATACCGGGTGTAGCGTTTAGTGACGATGAAGGGTCCGAGTCGGAGCCCGAGTCGGAGCCCCTGCAGTCGCAGGATGTACCTTTACCGAAACCGTATGCGGAGAAATTGAAAGTGCGCTTCCTACAATACCTAGGCCAGTTACCGGTGCTCGGCTTCAACTCGGGGCGATACGATCTTAACATGGTGAAGGAATTTCTCTACCCTTACTTGGCCCAGGCTAATACCATCAAGTCCGTGATCAAGAAGATCAATAATCATATGGCCCTCACTACCACATCACTGCATTTCCTCGATGTACGGAACTATTTAGCTCCTAATTGTAGCTATGATCAGTGGGTCAAGGCCTATAACTGTGCACAAACCAAAGGGAGGTTCCCTTACACGTATATATCATCGCTCGACCGTTTGCAGGAAACACAGTTGCCACCCCGGCACGCCTTCTTTGATGATTTGAAGCAAGTGGAATGTCCGGAAGATACGTACCGGGAACTACAGCAGGTATGGAACGATGAACATATGCAGACCTTGCGAGATTTCCTGATATGGTATAATAACCTAGATGTGGTTCCTTTCCTGGAAGCGGCCGAGAAAATGGTGCAACTCTTTCGTCGCCAAATGCACGTCGACATCTTCAAGGAGTGCTTGAGTTTACCGGGTCTGGCGCTTCGCCATCTTTTTCAAGTGTGCTACGTACTTCTCGCTGATACAGCAAAAAGATGCAGACATGCATGATTGTCTAAAGCAGAACATTGTGGGCGGCCCGAGTCTTATTTTTCACCGTTATCACGAGAAGGACGTCACTACTCTCCCCAGTGGAAAACCCTGTGCTAAGATCATCGGTTTCGATGCGAATGCCTTGTACCTGTGGTCGCTGGCCCAACCTATGCCCAGTGGCCATTATACACGTTGGTTGGCGGAAGGTCGGCATTTTACACCGCAACGTACACCCTACAAGCATCTGGCTGATCAGTGGTTGGATTGGGAAGCCTATCGACGGGCGATTTATATACGACACCAGACCAACGCCACAGAGAAGCGCATAGGAGATCGTCGACTTCCCGTCGATGGGTTTGCCCTGGTGGGTAGCACACCCACCGTATTCCAATTTTACGGTTGCTATTGGCACGGCCACGAATGCCATTTCAGCGCTGGACGCTTCAACGAGCGACGTGGAAAAACACCGCAAGAATTACGGGAAGAAGTGGTGGCGAACGGTGATTATGTGAAAGAGAGAGGATACCATCTGATTGAAATGTGGGAGTGTGAATTTCACACGATGTGCCAGGCCCTGCCCCATTTACGACGTTTCCTAAAAGAGCGCGAGTACCCCTTGAGTCGTCGGCGACTTCTAAGTCTGCCACAGATGTTGGACGCCATTCGTTCGGGGGACCTCTACGGCTTTGTCGAATGTGATTTGCATGTTCCCGACACTCTCAAGCCTCTCTTCGCCCAGTGCCCTCCCATCTTTAAGAACACGCTGGTGGGTCGGGCGGATATTGGGGACACCATGAGGACCTATGCGGAGCAACACGAGTGTTTGCCTCAACCTCGACGCATGTTGATTGGTAGTATGTGGGCCGAGAAAATCTTGCTGGGCACCCCCTTACTGCAGTGGTACATGAACCACGGTTTGGAAATTACTCAAATATACCAAGTGATACAGTACGTACCCGACGCTTGTTTTGCGGAGAATGCCGACATCGTGACGTCGGCCCGTCGTCAAGGTGATGAATACCCGAGTGAGGCCATCATCGGTGAATGTTGGAAATTGACTGGCAATGGTTATTACGGAAAAACAGTTACGAACCAGGATAAGCACGTCAACGTGAACATTTGTACTACTGCCCAAGCCCGCAAAAAAGTGAATTCTCCTCTGTTTCGATCCGTGGAGGTCATCGATGACGATACCTATGAAGTCACTTCAGCCAAGAAGACTATCCGGTACAACCTACCCCTGCAGATTGGATGTATGGTATATCAGGTGGCCAAGCTGAGGATGCTGCAGTTTCTCTATGATTTTATGGGTGTGTATTTTAATCCATCAGACTGGCAACTCATGGAGATGGATACCGACTCGGCCTACATGGCCGTCTCTAATGCGGATTGGGAGTCCCTGGTGAAACCGGAGTTACGGGCCCAGTATGAAGCGGAACGGGACCAGTGGCTACCTCGACGTGACCATTACCAGTACGATAAGCGTACGCCGGGCCTGTTCAAGCTGGAGTGGAGTGGGGATGCTATGATTGGTCTCTCCTCCAAGACGTATTACTGTTACGGAGGAGACGGAGGAGGAGGAGGAGGAGAGGAAAATAAGTTTAGCTGCAAAGGGGTGAGCCGGCGCGATCCCAACATCGGCAAAGCCTTGTACTTGAACGTGCTGCAAAGCCAGGCCAGTGCGAGTGGCACTAACCGAGGATTTCGGGTGGTGGACCACCAGATTCGCACGTACATCCAGCAACGAGACGCCTTTACTTTCTTTTATCCGAAACGAAAAGTGTTGGCCGACGGTGTGAGCACCACCTACTTGGACTTGTGAACAATGTCGAACTATAACTGTTGATACACAAATGTAAAAGTCAGGATGGCCGAGTGGTCTAAGGCGCCGGTGCGTAAGTGCCGGTCGGCGAATTCTGGCGTAGGTTCGAATCCTACTCCTGACAGAATTTTTTGTACCACTTGTATATACATACCACTACTATTCTATGTGTACATACCACTACTATTTGTACCCTGTATTCTATTTGTACCTATTCAGTAACCCTTCTTGTTGACTTAAATAAAAAAAGAGAAAGTCAAATCATTTTTTGTGTTTTTTTCATCTTTTATTCAACATCAATGAACGTCAGAACAACAACGTCATAACAATAACGTGATAATAAACAAGTGGCCTGCGCGCGCAGTACATTTTTAAGTTAACCAGAGAAATGGAGCATGCACATTAAAACGAGAGGCCGTCCAGTCATCACGGTCTTCGGCTTGACAATAATCATCAAACATGTGTACAATGGTGGGCATAGAATGTCCTCTACTCCGGTGAGTGAGATAAAACACACAGTACTGTCCGCACACACTACTCAAGGGTCCTTGTAATCTTTGAGTATTCCAACGCCACTTTGTAGTAGAGACGTCCATGAATTTCACCAAATCGGCATGTAGGGGTGCAAGACCGTAGGAATCAAAGTATTCGCCTTGGCCTAGGGTGTCCACGTACACAGCTATCCAATGTTCACCGGGTCGACTCCTCGTGTCTGTATTCAGGATGTAGGCTGCTGGGGTGGTGGAGTGGGTGGGAAACACATTGCGTGGAAACACACCTCGAAAGGGGATCTTCGGATCTCGCTGGAGTATGCCCATCAGCTGCTCTGTATCCATGATGATGACTCTAGCTGGCGTAGTCACACAGCACGTTTCTTTGCTGATCCACGCTGATGACGTTATCAAACTCGGCGTAGCAAATCACGTTAATGGTGTGGGCTAGAGGGGCGGCGAAACGCAGTTCCAACCGTAGGTTTCCTTTCTTCAGCAAAGCCAGTTGATGATCGTGTTCCAAGGTGGGGGTGAGGTCAAAGGCGAACAATGTGTACCCACGGCTAAAGTCGTCTCGAGTGATGGTATTGCCTTCGTCCTGGTTGTTTTGTCCTGTGGCTGTAAACAGGTTCAGGTAGGTCCGCACATAGTTTTTGTTTTTAAAGTCCGGTTGTAATGGACGGGCTGGAATTTGATGGCCGGCCACGTGGAGTGCCACAAAGTTGATGTTGAAATGTTGAAAGTTGAACGGATTCTCAGCCCAATTTCCATTGAAAGCGGTGTTGGTCACACACGCCAGGGTAAGACGTTTAGGAAGATCCCCTAGAAATAAATTTTCACGGTTGGCCATCATCGTACCTGATGGCACAGAGAACACCTTGGTCTGTACGCGTCGGATGGGGTACAGGGCTGGTTTTTCGATAAGGCTTCCATGTGACTCAGCAACACGCCCTGTTGCAAATCTACCGTACGGACAAACAGGGCTGCATCTTCAATGACGATGTTGTAATTGACACCCCCGACTCCACCGCCCATTAAGGCGAACGCGGGTAAGGAACGGATCAACTTGATCTTGATGGATACTCCGTTCATCATGTAGCGGTCTTGCAGGAACAGATCGGCGTGCAGTCGTCCCATCATATCGATGGACTTGCTTTGGGCTGCCATTCTTTTGCGTACGACGAATCCATTATTGCCACCGAGCAAGCTGTCCATGACTCCGGGTGTATCCTTGAAGTACAGCTCAGCTTGTAAGTGTGATTTTTTGGCATCACTGCCGTACGACAACAGCGTCTCCATGTAGGCTCGGTACGGGTACGTATTGGTGGACGTACTGATGAGTTTATCGTTCAGACCTATATCCACCTGTTGGAACAAGGAGTGCAGCCAAAGATTCACCGGGCCTACTACCGCATCGTCCGCTATGGGCGTCCCGTCGTTGTCCATTATTTTGGCTTTCACGTACAAGTACGTGTGGGCTAAATCCAGGTAGGCCGTATCTTTGTTTTCAATGGTAAATTCCACGGGGCCCACCCCCGTCAGGCTAGCCAGGGGTCGATGTTCTACCCAACGTCCTTCGGCTACACTGGTTTGGGTGGGTGGAATAGTCCACAAATCCAATTCACTGTTGGTAGACGGACACGACTCGGAGTGAATGAATGCCATTATGCGAAGATGTCTCTCCTACTACTACTTCTCTTCTTCTTCGTCTTGGTCTTAGTCCTCCTCTGGGGTGTGCGTCGTCGGTGTGTTGGACGTCGAATGACTCTTCGCTGTGTCGGAGTTTGTCTTTTAAGGGCTTTGGCGATCAAGACGCCGCCGGCTTCTTTAGCCCGTCGTTTGAAGGTTTGTCGGGGTGCTGTGCCTCCCATCACATCACCGGCCACGCGCAATCCACTGCGTACCGCTTGTTTCCCCACCGCTTTGACACCCCGTGTCACCAAGGGTAAAAACGTTTTCACAATGCTGCCCAGTATGTTCCCCAATCCGTGACCTCGTTGCATGCGTGCACCGCTAAACATGGGCAAGCCTCCTCCCGTTTGTTTCTTGTAGTAGTCGGCATAGCTGGGCGTATGGCACTGGTAAGGCACGTACATTATACGAAGTGAGGAGAGCGAACTTGTCGGAAATGAAGTGTCAGCACCACTTTTCCTCGTTCGAATGCGATCGGACGTCCCGTGTCATCTCTTATATCCACCGTGATCGTGTTGATATCGGTATGTCGTACGGGCAGGTACATTATATGGTTGAAACTCTGGTTGACTTGATCGCCATACGTCTTGCTAATGGGCACCACCCGTAACAGAGGTGTGTTCACATCACCCACAATATGGCTGTCCACTGCGTCCGAGTAGACGTACAGTCCGTACATACCTACTTTCATATCCATCAAAATGGTACCGTTGTCAATGGTGGGACCCGTGTAGACGCTTTCAGGCAGCCGTAACATTTGCTGTAGTGTAGGACTGAGTTTCACAGCCACGTTAGGGCTCAGCATGATAGAGCTCTTGTCGTTATGTACGTTGACATCGAAGAACACGTTTTTCTTGAAGCGAAAGGCAATCAGGAGTGTTGCACTATCCGTGCTCTCCTTTAGAGCCTTGTACTCCAACAAGCCCATCAGACCCTCTTTGAACTTCTGGGGCGTATCGTATTGGCCTTCGGGGAGAGTCAGTCTGTAGATTTTACCTTGGTAGGTCACTTCGTACCATACTTCTTGGCCTTGTACGTTGTACCATGAGTAAGGGTATTGAATATCCACCAGTCCACATTCCCATCGTCCAGGTAAATGTAACGGTTGGGGTAATTGAGTGACATACTTGGTCAAGGTGTTGTTAGGAAACACTTCGAGTGAGCTATTACTGGGCAACGTCAGGTAAAACATGACGACTGAGTTGTTCTGGCTTCTGCACCGGGTTTTTATAGGAGTTATTAGTAGGGTTCCCAGTAAGGGCCCCCCAGGCCTTGGGCGCCTTACCTCGGCGTTGTGATCGTCGCTGTGACTTAGATCGGCTACGTCCCCGTCGTGGTTGTGGTATTTTGGACGGCGGCGGCGGTGACATGGAGTCCCAAGAAGAGGAGGAAGGTGATGGTTGGTGTCGGGTCGATTGCTGCATAAAGGCCCAACGGTTAGGATTCCCTACCAATTCTTGAGGGATGTGCGTGTCTTTTAATCCCTGAGCAAAGACTTCCCAGCCCGGTGGATTAGAGTGTTTGCGAGAACGTACCATATCGTTGATCAAATCGGTCATATGAGACCCCGGCACCACTTTGTTTCGAATCAGCAGTTTTCCTTCAGCGTTCCAACTCATATCGGAATTCTGTTTCACCCGATCCAACAATAAACGTGCCTTGGTCTTGAAGGCTTTAGGCACACTGGTCAACACTTCCTCTTCCAGCTCAGGTGAAGGTGGTGACGGGGAGGTGAGTGTGGGCGTTGTGGGTAGTGGTGGTGTACTACTACTACTACTACTACTCCCTCTATATTGATCCATAAACGTCTGGTACTGGTTCAGCTTTTGATGGTAGAGTTGAATTTTCTCGTGATCGGGTAGTCGACGTTGGAGTATACTATTCATCTCTTCATCCAGAGACTGCAGTTGTTGCACTGTGGCAGGTACGGGATAGGGTGATTGCAAACTCTGTAACAGTCGAGGTTCGACCAGCATCATTTTTTTCGTATGTTCCATGATGACGTTAGCGTCCCAAGATGGAGCCTAGTAACGGTCCCAGTACAGTAGCGGCTAAGGGTGCGAGGAGTGCGCCGAGAAATCCACCTCGCTGTAACACCTGTTTCTTTTTCTTGACACTACCCGTCTTCTTCACCAACGTTCGGAGACCCGCCTTGTGCCGTTGCAATTTCCCTTTCTGCAGAGGACTGAGTGGAACATTGCCTTTTAACACATTATGGGCCACTTCACACAAACACCGTACCAAGTCGGGATCCGCCCCGCGCACCAGGGCCCGGCCCACCTCCGGTGGCGCGCTGCGTAATACGCGCAGGGCCGGCGCGTGCTTGCGTATCCGTGCAGACATGATGATGAATGACGGCTAGAGTGCGTTGTCTTCTTCTTTTATCTTTTATCTTTTATCTTTTATCTTTTATTTGGGTGTGTACACCGTCTGCACCTCGCCGGGAAAAATGAGGGTACGCAATCGAAGGGTGGAGGGGGTGTCTTGTTTCAAGTCAATGAGTAGATACCCGTGAGCGGGTTGGGTAGCATCTTCAAAGGCTTCTCGTACAAAGGCCGTGTTTTTAGGGTACATCTGTTGGGCCAGGTGCGTAATTTGTGAAGCGTCTCTGGGGTTTTTGAATAACACCACATACTGAGCATTCAAACTAATGTTCCTGTGCTCTTTGTTCTTACTGAAGAGATTCTGCACGATGTAGATGATGCTCAACCGACGATGATGGCTTCCTTTGGTAAAGAGACGGGTGATTCGACTGTCCGTTTCCGTCATGAGATCGTCCACCACCACCAAGGTGTCTTGGGGTGTATCCTCAGGGGGTAAGCCTTCCACTAAGGTGAGTCCCGGGACACGTGCCAGTTCCTCGTACGCGGGTTGCCAAGCTCCATAACACCACAGGATGCGAGCTAGAGGCGGTGAAATGAGGGCTGACCCGTGTTGGATGAGACGTTGAACGAAGTGTGTTTTTCCCGACCCTGTCGGTCCAGCGATGAGACACGTGAAAGGATGCTGCCACCGAGGATCCATAGTTTTTTTTATTTTATTTTATTTTTTTTTTATTTGGTGATTTGCGCTCGGCGTTTAGAAGCCCACCCCCGTTGTCGTGGATCCCACCGGCGATCGTAGTCGAATGGGTACCGTTGTGGTGGTAAACGTGATTCACGGGGATCCACTGCAAATATTTTTAGCGTCGTGGTGTTGGTGGGTGTTGGTGGTGGTGGTGATGGGGTGGAAGGATCGTCGCTTCTCAGGGATGACGGAGGATGACGTGGAGTAGTCGTAGTACGGGACGTGGTCGTCGTCGTGGGTGACTGGATGTAGCGGGCAAAGGGTAACGTGGTGATGGATGGAGTAGACGGTGTGTGAGTAGACGGCGTGGTTGACGTGGGTGTCTGGGTTGATACGTGGCGGTACCTTTTTGACGTCTTCGAAGTGGGTGTCTGGGTTGATACGTGGCGGTACCTTGACGTCTTGGATGGCGTAGGCAGCGTCGTCGTGGTGGTGGTCGAAGTGGTGGTCGAAGTGGTGGATGACTGAGATGTGGAACGCAGGGTGCTCAAACAGGATATCACGTACGTCAAATCGTAGAACACGCCTGTAAATAACGTACCCAGAAGCACTACTAGACACACTACAGTACCCACTTGTGCTTTTCGAGTTCGTAACAGTAAGGGTAGATGTGTCCTATCCATGGTACAATCCTACACTGAAGGCTGGTGGTGATAGGGGTTAGAATTTATAGGCGTTTCATGTCACGGCCTGACACCCAGGAATTAAACGAACGAGGCCACCCTTGCCATTTGACGAAATGATAGGGGATGCCACGTCGACGTTCCGTTTTCAAAATCTTTTCCACCGTGTAGTAATCTTTCGGTGTTTTCACTATGGATTGTAATTCTGCCTCGTAAAACGTGCCTTGCAGTGTTTCTCCTTGTAGATCTTCCAGTTGATAGACGTGTGGCTGTCGAGGTTTATGGCGAACGATGACAAAGCGCTCGTCACTCCAGTTGGGCAAGTAACTTTTCTCAAATTGACCTTTCACTTTACTGATCCGTACCACATCTCCACGTTTGTAACGGGGTGCCGTGAGTGGTTGTGGTGGTGGACTGGATGAGTACAGCGTAGCACGCACTTGATGTTCGTTGCGTTCTGTCATATCACGGGGAGCTCGCTGGATACTGCGATGATAGGCTCGATTGTACCCTTGCACCAGTTGAGGTAGTACATCGATGTACCGTCGAGTGTTTTGGGCGGTAAAATACTTGTACATTCGTCCTTTGAAGGTACGATTGAATCGTTCCACCACAGAAGCTTTCGTCTCATTGTACGTATGAAAGAAAAATACCTTCTGTTTCTTAAGAAAGGCTTGAAAGGGTCGGTTGAGAAATTCTGTGCCTTCATCCGTTTGTAAATAAAGAGGTTTGCGCCCCGTCTTGAAAATCTGCTGGAACGCTCCTATTAGATTCTCTCCTGTTTTGGTGCGAATGGGTAGTACCCAGGCATACTTGGATAAAATATCGATACAGGTCAATATGTACCGATGTCCATCATTGTGAGGTGCAAATCGACTCATGTCCACTAAATCCGCCTGCCATTGCGCGTCTATACCTCCTACGATGACTCGGTTACGGCGAAAATGTCGTCGGGCTGCTCGATGTAAACTATAAGTGTCTTGGGTTTTTAACCAGTCTCGAACTTCAGTTCGACTGATGCCTTGAGAATGGACAGCTCGAGCGAGCGCTCCCACAGCGCTATACGCGGCTGGACTGGTAGGGTTGTAATACAAATCGGCTAACACCTTGTTCACTGTAGATGCTGACTCCTTTTTTCCCTTTCGGGACCGCTTCATTACGGGCTTCTTACCCCTCATTGAGGCGCCTCTGGGTCCCCGTCATGTGTGTTGTTCGCTTCATCAGGTGACACTGTCACTCTAGCCTCTGTGCATTCTATAGATATAGTACTTTCGTCTTCCCCGGCTGTATCATCGGATTCATCATCATGTTGTTTTTCATGAGGTTCAGCCAGCGCGTCTTCCATAGCACGAGCCCACGCCAATTCGTCTGGTGATCGTTCGTCCGGTGTAAACAGCTGGTCCACAATAGGCACTACTTTCTCCAAGGCTGACCACAGAGAGGGAGTTAGGATGAAACTTCGCGTAGGATCTTGGTAGCGGCCCACGCGTGGGAAGAGGGCGGTACGGTATACGTAGATGGCATTGTCCATGTGGATGAGGTGTCCGTCCAACTCACCGCTCAACACCCGTTTAAATTTAGTCCAGCCATCACGCTGTAGCGTCACCGTATTCGATAGAGTCTCAGCGGGCGCCCAGCAAATAGCTCCACAGTCTTCCACCAGGGTGACTTTATCTTCATACACGTATAACCCCACCTGGTAGGGTGTAAGAGGCAGGATGGCTCGTAGTGACATGCTTGCTGTAAATGTCGAACGGAGAATGACACACACTCTGTCTCATCCCTGGTATTTATAGTGTCAGGTACTATTCTGTGAGGGGCGGCTCCTGTGGAGAGAGTACTTCATCCACCATGGGGACTACTTGTTGCAAAGCCGTCCATAGATCGGGGTCCAGAGTAAATCCTCCTCGCTTGAGACAGAGAAGTCGAGCAAAATAGGGACCGCGGAAAATGTAGACATCGTCACACAGGTGAATGCTATCCCCGTCGAGGTTACCGCATAACACACGTTTCAAGGTAATCCAGCCTTCCGGGGATAAAGAGACACGCGCGGGTTCAGACGTACACCAACATCGGCTATCGTCATCGATGAGCTCCACGCGTTGGGGGTATAACAATAGGGTACAATCCGGTGTAAGAGTACGGGTAGCTAGAGAGCACGCCTGGGGGTAGAGTACATCGTGGACATCGGTGATAATAGCTTTCAGCGCCTGCCATAATGCCGGCCGGAGTAGGATAGCGGCACCCCCACACTGTTCTAAGCGGGGAAAAAAAGAATCATCTTTACCACTTCGCAGGTAAACACCGATTCCCACATGCATGAAATCGACTTCGGGCTCTTTTCCCTGTAACAACCGTGTCAATAGAGTCCAGCCTGCTAAGCTTAAAGATAACTTCACTTCTCGAGGATGTTCTTCGATGAGCTGCAGTTCATGATCATAGACGATGAGAATCACATCAGACGTGAGTTGGAAGAAAGCGAGCTCCTTTCCGTGCGCTGCCATAATGGTGAATGACAAAACACCGGCCAGGCAAAATGTATATATACCGATTCTTGCTAATTTCATCGTAATAAAAAAATTCGTACGCGTACCCAATAGAAAATAATTAAAATTACAAATGCAATTTTTGTAGGTGCGCGCTCCAAGATAAAATATACTTCAGAACATTTGCGACGACGCTACATCTGTGTGTGATTTGTGCCTGCACTGTAAAACAATTAAGAATTTTTGCTCACAGGTAGCAGAGAAGAAGACAACATTGAAATCGTCTCCAAAATGCTTGACCGGCCTATGGGTTATTAGCTCCCTTTCAAGACATTCCATTCTCAGTGCCTGTACCGGCCGCTAGATGGCGTCATGCCCAGTGCATCAAAATGAATCGAGAACTACGCGCGTTGACTCTAAGATCCTGCACTGAAACGAAAGCTATGTTTTAATAGTTTTTCTATAGTTTGCTTTCGATAAACCCGTTACAATTTTCAGGGACATATTATAAGGTTGTAAGCTATAGTCTTGACGTATTTTTAGCCAGGAAAATCGATTTATTTGCAATGTACCGGGTTTTCCATACTACCGTACTTTAACATTAGGCGTGTAAAATCGATAAATTCATTAAAAATAACGGCTTAGTGTAGCGCTAGGCTGCTAAATTTTTTAAATACTACACCATGAATTGCCTGAGTTCAACTTGCAATAAAATTTATACGTGCACTGATATTTATTGTAAAATCACAGCCGTTTATAATTGGGAAAGAAACACACACAGATTTTCTCAGCGTAGCTCTAGCACACAGCTAGAGCCGCTTCGCCGCAGTCCGCGCTTTGTCTATATATATAGCGACTCGCTTGAAGCGGGCTATTCCAAAACCTTTTCACTCACCAGATGACAACAAGCAGAGAGAAGAAAATGAGCCAACTAATCGCAGCAGCAAAGATGTCCACATCCAAGCCCGTCAAGCCAAGAGTAGCAGTACCGAAGATATCCAGGCGCAAGAAGAGGGCGATGCTCAAAGAAATAAAAGATTTCTGGCTGCGAGAATTGACGGGGTGGAGTGCCATGCTAACCAACGACACAGAAGGACAAGGGCCCGGTACAGCGAACAATTTACGTCAATTACTAAACAACTCAAGAACCATCAGCGAGGAGGGGTGGTTCGATTTATTAATGGCTACGATGGGAGAAGAAATGTACCCCACCCCTCCTCCGCTGCTGGCGCCCAAGCCATCACCACCACCACCACAAGAGCCACCGGCAACAGCGCCCCGGGATGGAATTTTTCCCCTAGAAGACCTGCCCTCCATTTTTGTTGAAGAAGAACCGCCAACAATACCGGCCGCTGATTTCTTAAACCAGATGCCCATCAGTCCGGACCTTGATGAGGGTGTACAATATCTGTATACGCTGTCACCGTATACATACTTCTCCGTGAGCGAGATGAGTACGGGGGAGTAGGCAACTCCCCTGCTGAAGAAAATCAAATTGAACCTAACGGCCCCTATCAGGGCCAACCAATGCTTCTCGAAAGAGAACTTCTAACTTGGGCACAAATTTCAAAAGCATAGGTCCCCACATTACCCCTCTTTTTTCTATTAGCAAACTGCATCACCAAAAAACAACCCCTGTCCCATATTAACGGTCCTTGTGAGGACCAATCTCTCTCTTATAAACACAGGATTTTTCTTTTTTCTCTCTCCCAGTAATTAAATTAATATTACAGCCCGAATGATAACGGACTGAAATTTATTTTTGAACCCGGGAATGTTACTAATATTACAGCCCGAATAATAACGGACTGAAATTTTATTATTTTGATAGTTATAACAGCCCGAATGATAAAGGGACTGACAATTTATTTGAACGAGCACAGGGATATATGTGTGTGTGATCTGGTGTTAAGTTTGTGCTTTGATAGAAGTTTCCCCTTTCGGAAAAATAAGGTGGTTTTAAAAAAAACCTTTTGGATATGTAATAAGCGATTACATCGTTGAGAGGGCCTGTTGGCGTTGTCTTCTCTCAGTACACACGGGACATGTTAAAGGTATCAATTCACACACTAGGGGTTTATTAGCCTCCGCACACGTTGGTATTTGGGCATGTCGATGAATACAAGTTTCGCACAAGGCTTGGTGTCCACAGGGGTGAATAGCGTATTTCGCGAATTGGTTACTGCATTCCACGCAGTGTAAATACAAGACTACTTGGCGTTCTGTGTTGAATCCCAGTGTTGTTGTTGTCATTGCCGAAACGTAGTGCATCATATCTTCGTTTTTTTTTTTTTGGCTTATTTTTTTGGTATTCTGTCTTATTCTCTTTTTCCTTGCATCTTTTCTGTTTTTCCTCTGCTCTTGCCGATTCCTAGTGGTTCTCACGTCTTTAATGTTTTTTCTCGCGTCTGGCCTTCTTCTTAAGTCTTTCCTCTTTTTTTGGAGTACTGTGGTCTTCTCCTCCTCATCTTGTCCTTCTTCTGTATCTGTGTTTGAGTTTGTGTCTGTTGTGTCTAGGTCGCTTCCGCTTTCTGTTTCTTGTGCCGTTTCTTTAGCTTGGGGGCTTTGTTGTTGTGGTTTCAACATAGTTTCTAATACACGGTCTATGTCGTCAAAACATTGGTATTCCACTGGGGTAACATCCGGTGTCGCTGCTAGGAAGAAGTTACTAAGCTGCGATGTAGCTGGAGGGGCAACAAGATGAGGTGTGGCTGGTGGAGGGTAGTCCTGGACTTGAGGTGGAAATAAGTCTTTGATTATAGCATCCAACCATGGTTCGTCATGTGCTATATTAATAATGTTGCCAAGTAGTTGTACTTCATTATCATGATCTGGTATGTCAATATCCATGATTTCAGCCAGGGGTGATTCCATCACTGGGCACTCAGGCTAATTGTGAATGCCTGAAAAAAATACTGCGCGCTATTTATAGTGTAAAGCGCGGACCGTAGCGACAACACTCTGTCGTCTGCTACAGTTACGCTCAACAAAATATGTTTGTGTTTCTTTCCCAATTTTAAACGGTTGTGATTTTGCAATAAATATCAGTGCACGTATAAATTTTATTTCCAATTGAACTCAGGCAATTCATGGTGTAGTATTTAAAAAATTTAGCAGCCTAGCGCTAGACTATGCCATTATTTTTAATGAATTTATCGATTTTAAACCCATAAGGTTAGTGTACGGTAGTATGGAAAACCCAGTACACTGGAAATAAATGGATTTTCCTGGCTAAAAATACGTCAAGACTATAGCTTACAGCCTTATAATATTTCCCTGAAAATTGTAACGGGTTTATCGAAAGAAAACTAGGAAATTTTTATCCTTGGGCAATGGTAACACAGCACTATACAGTGGGCAAGCATATCTTGCACTCACTGACACCGGCCGCCATCTTGCATCCCGCCACCCACCATCCACATGCCGCCATCTTGAATCCCACCACCCACCATCCACCCACATGCCGCCATCTTGAATCCCACCACCCACCATCCACCCAGCCACCTAGACTATAAATAAGGCGTAGTATGTTGACATTTATTCACAAAATACAATCATGGGTACAAGAAGACGACCACTGTTCACTCACCACCCTCCTAGGGATCCTAGAAGTGATGCTAGAGAGATGGTTACCAGTGAAGATGATGGTGGAATATCCATAATTACAAGCTTGCAGCCGATTATTGCGGACGAAACCAACATACAGCGAAATGAACAAGAAGTGGAACAGCTACGGAGAGATGTAATGGAAGAACAGGCGAGGTTGATAAGACGAAGTCAACAACAACAAGACGAAGAAATCAGCAGGATGGCCGCCATAGAAGAAGACGATACAGATATAACTGATGGAGAAGAAGAAATTGCATGGTTAAATAGTAATACACCTGCAACAACTACAACGGGTATAACCACGTCGGTTTCCGAACCTCCCAGTATAACAACTTCAGCTTCCGAAACAACACCACAACCATGCTCTTGGGCCGAGGTAACCCGCCTCAACGAACAAATTAACGGCATGAGACAAGACATGAATCTAATGGACGCTGAGATTTCAAGACAGAACAAAGAACGACATAAGGAAGAAAAAAAATCAAGATGTAGCGTGTGTACAGACGAAGACAGCCTGTACGCCGTATTGCCGTGTGGCCATTTATGCATCTGTAAAGATTGTTGGGTCACGCTAACGTGTGTAGGAGACATGTGCCACTGCGTTGAAGCAGGCGAACAACATTTAAAAATCAAGTGTCCAATCTGCAGGAAGCATGTGGGTGGAATAAAGAGAATCTACCGCGCATAAAACAAGTGTGGTAACACTTAAAAAAAAAAGCTCTTTTCAGGGCTGCCCCATCTTTCCGGAAGGGAAAACTTCTATCAAAAAGCACAAAAAATTTAACACGAGCTCCCATCATCCTCCTGCCCTATGAAAAAATTTTTTACAATTTTTTTTACAATTTTTTTGAAATTATTGAAAAAAAGGGAAGAGCGGGGGGAGGGAGGGAGGGTTGGTGGAATAGCCAAAAAAAAAATTTTTTTTTTTAAATTTAAAAAAAAAGAAAAAAAAGAATGATAGAGCCAAAAAAAATCTTTTTAATTTTCTATTGTTTTTACTATTTTTTTGAAATTATTGAAAAAAGGGGTAAAGGGGGGAATTTTTTTTTTTTTTTTTTTTTTTTTTTAAATTTAAAAAAAAGAAAAAAAGAATGAACACTAACAAGCATTTTTTTAATTTTCTACTATTTTTATTAACACAAATAGAATGAACGTGTTCACAAGGGTATTGAATTTAATACAATTATATCTGAGTATTGAATTTTTTAATACAATTAACAATAAAAAAACTCTGAATTTTTAATACAATTATACGCTCTCAAGCCACTTCAATAATGTTTTTCAACACTTGTTCAATAGTTCGCCAACAAGACTTGTTTGAATTCATCATCGTCTTTCCGTCCCTGGTGCACGTAGATGTACGTAATAATCTCTTCACGTGGAATTTTGGGAGGGCAGGCAGCTTCCACTGCCAGGGCAATTTGCGTCTCGGTCACGGCCTGTAGTGCCTCAGTGATCAGTGCGTATGAGGGTACACTAGTGTCCACACACGTATGCTTGTCTATCGGACTGTTATTTTCACAGCCTGCGCATTCTTGGATACGCAAGTGTGGAATGCGAGGTCTGATCAGATCCAGGACTGTGTCGATGTACTTGTTATAAATATAGTCAGACACCTGGTAAGCCAGAGCTTGACGAATTGTACTTGCGAGACTCTGCAACTTCCGCCAGGCCGTTAATTTCAAGGTGACACCCTGAGGACAAGGAACGCGCTCTTGCGTATCTAACCGCATTTTCCATTTACGGATATGCACGAGGAGCTCATCGTTGAAATAGGCACAGCTCACAAAGATGTCGTCACCCACATGAAATTTCGCTTCGTCACTCCCCTGGTCGCGAATAACAGCATCGATGGCGTAATCAAGGGTCTCCAGTTTTTGCCAGGTGTCTAAGGTCATGGCAATATGCTTACCGGGTCTGTCGTTAAAGCCCGATGCATTAAAATGCACTTCTTCGTCTTTGACACTCACAGTTAAATAGGCTGAGAGCTCCCAAATGTCCGTGTGGGCTGCCTGGTAGGCCTGTTGAATAATGTTATTAATATCCTGCACAGACATAGGAAGTTGCACCTCTTGTTTCACAAGCTCAGGCACTTGCTGGGGTACTGGCTGCTCAACCACTGACTCAGGTATTTCTAACGGTGTTAGTCGAGGGCGTTTGGGTCGTCCAACGCGTTTGGCAGGTGTACTCTCTGGGGTAGTGTGCGTACGTTTGCTAGCTGTACGCTCTTCGGTGGTATCCATGACTAAGATATCATCATCTACAAGGGGAATTTCAAGTAGATCTGCTAGTTCTCCATTTCCCGTCCTCTTCAGCGCCTCCACGAAGGCTAGAAATGCATAGGGGCCACGGCGCAGTAGACCGTCGATGAGAGCTCTGTTTTGTCGTGAAGGGGTGTTCT
>JAVTVY010010987.1:0-55822 GCA_036873755.1 Hanleya hanleyi | reverse complement strand
ATTAGGATTTGTCCCCGAAAATATAAAAAGCGGAACACGGACTTTACCCCTAAACTAGGGGAAAACCCCTATCAACTCTAGCCAAAAGGGCTAATATCGGTCTGCGGGCTTATCGGGGCCTGCCTATCAAGTCAATGGCGGTGCATGTAAAATTAGGATTTTTTCCCGAAACTATAAAAAGCGGAACACGGACTTTACCCCTAAAATAGGGGAAAACACCTATCAATCCTAGCCAAAAGGGCTAATATCGGTCCCCGGGCTTATTGGGACCTGCCTATCAAGTCAATGGGGTGGGTGCATGTAAAATTAGGATTTTTTCCCGAAACTATAAAAAGCGGAATACGGACTTTACCCCTAAAATAGGGGAAAACACCTATCAACCCTAGCCAAAAGGGTTAATATCGGTCCCCGGGCTTATTGGGACCTGCCTATCAAGTCAATGGGGTGGGTGCATGTAAAATTAGGATTTTTCCCCGAAACTATAAAAAGCGGAATACGGACTTTACCCCTAAAATAGGGGAAAACACCTATCAACTCTAGCCAAAAGGGCTAATATCGGTCCCGGGCTTATCGGGGCCTGCCTATCAAGTCAATGGGGTGGGTGCATGTAAAATTAGGATTTTTTTCCGAAACTATAAAAAAGCGGAACACGGACTTTACCCCTACAATAGGGGTCTGTATTATACAATATAAGGGAAAATGCCTGTATGGGGTATGGGGATGGTCAATTTTTTCGTGGGCTTTACTATGGCTTGTGGGGTCTCGTTTTTCTCGTCTCGCCAAGAAAATGACAATGGGAAGGGTCCCGGAGCGAATCGGTGAAATTTTTGGTAAAAGTCACCGAGGTTTGTATATAGGCCTATAGGCTGGCTATATGGGGGTATAGGTTCAACCTGGGAAATTCACACACGTTCATTGTGATATCCATGGGTTGCTTGGATTTGTTTTTCACGGCTCGTCATTTAGAACACGATGGGAAGGGTCCCGGAGCGAATCGGTGAAATTTTTGGAAAAAGTCACCGAGGTCTGCATATAGTCCATACTGGCTATATGGGGGTATAGGTTCAACCTGGGAAATTCACACACGTTCATTGTGATATGGGCTGTTTGGATTTGTTTTTCACGTCTCGTCATTTAGAACACGCTGGGAAGGGTCCCGGAGCGAAACGGTGAAATTTTTGGAAAAGTTCACCGAGGCCTGGGTAGGCCCATAGGCCTATACTGCATGGCTATGGGGGTATAGGTCCATACGGGGTGGACGTTTTGGGGTCTAGGTGAGCCCATAATGATCCTATGATGTCGTATGAGGTCTTATTTTGAAGCTCTCGTGGAGGAGCATCCGACTGGACTAATAGTTCGTCCGTTTTCAATAGTCTGCGCATGCGCAGTCTGGCCGTAGTATAGAAAGCGGGCATTTTGGGGGGTATGTGGGTGTGTGTTTGGGGTAGAGATGGACCGCTATGGGTCCGAATGGGGGTTAGAGTCAGAATGGTGTGTTTTTAAGTGCAAGTCGCGTCAATCTGCGCACGCGCAGTTGGTTGTAGTAAGTAAAGTGGCCATTTTGGGGCAGTACAGGAAGGTATTTGGGGTCGAGATGGACCATTCTTGGTCCGAATGCGTCCTGGAAGGTGTCATCTTGTAGCTCTCGGGGTGTAGACCCCGATTTGAGGGCTGCCCACGTCACCTGTGACGTCATCGGTGACGTCATCAGTACGAGTAGTAGCGAAAGTGGGCATTTTAGGGCAGTACAGGAAGGTATTTGGGGTAGAGAGGGACCATCTTTGGTCCGAATGTGTCTAGGAAAGTGTCATGTTGTAGCTCTCGGGGTGTACATCCCGATTTGAGGGATGTCCGCGGCACCTGTGACGTCATCGTTGACGTCATCAGTACGACTAGTAGCGAAAGTGGGCATTTTAGGGCAGTGAAGGCAGGTATTTGGGGTAGAGAGGGACCATCCTTGGTCCGAATGCGTCGTGGGAGGTGTCATCTTGTAGCTCTCGGGGGCACATCCCGATATGAAGGATGTTCACGTCATCTGTGACGTCATTGTTGACGTCATCAGTACGAGTAGTAGCGAAAGTGGGCATTTTGGGGCAGTGAAGGAAGGTATTTGGGGTAGAGATGGACCATACTTGGTCCGAATGCGTCGTGGGAGGTGTCATGTTGTAGCTCTCGGGGTGTACACCCCGATTTGAGGCATGTCCGCAGCATCTGTGACGTCATCAGTACGAGTAGTAGCGAAAGCGGGTATTTTGGGGCAGGGAAGGAAGGTATTTGGTGTAGAGATGGACCATCCTTGGTCCGAATGCGTCGTGTGAGGTGTCATCTTGTAGCAACGCCCGCCAACACCAAGCTCAATGCTTCAACGCCCTGGTGAAATAGCTCAGAAGCTCTGATATTCCATGGAATTGTCACTAATTCTTCGAAATGCAGTGACCCCCGTCAACGCCCGTCGTTACACCTTAACACTCTAACATAACGCCATAATATAGACCGGAGAGAGAACAACAACAGCAACAACAACAAGGATGACACATGAGAGAACAACAACAACAAGAAGTTTTTTTTATATAGTTTATTCTCCCCAATGTTACATCATACCCACGCTGGGGGAGCCGCGTTGGGTATATTTACAATTTAAGAAGATTCTTGTCCAATCAGAGGCCACCATTTGCATCTGTCCTATTCGTTCCCGTCCGTTAGATGTATTCTTGTCCAATCAGAAGTCTCCATTTCAGAAAGTTCCATCTTCGGCCATGTTCGCTCTGAACCGTTTATTCTAATCATCGTCGGGCAGGTCAGGATACCATTGAGGCAACATATCCATAGATAGTAGTTTGTGCATTCTGAGTATCTATCAGTGCATCGGTGAATACATTCACCCGATGGTGTGGTCGGTCAGCTTGGTAACGAAAAACGTAACATTGGTCACCTTCTCCACTGTCCACTTGGTGTTGGGGCGTTGTTGTTGGGCCCATTCCAAGGGATCCACAGTGTCCAGTTTCTCCAGCATCGTCTCTAGCGACACTCGGTTAGTGATGGTAAACGGTTGGTCAAATACCTGGATGTTCCTGCTCGGGTAAAAGTATCGGACTTGGACTGTCTCCTTATGCTGCAGCACATAACCAAACGCCAAATTCAATCTGAAGGCCGTAGTTTGGTCGTTGAAGATGGCTTCCACGTAGCTACGTAGACGGGCGAGGTCGGTCAGTCGGAAATTGTAGATATCTTGAATAGGGCGATGACGGTTGAAACATTGCCGTAGCATGGACTAATGGCGCCGATAGATGTCACTCACTGGATGGGCGTCCTGTAACAGATCGCTAGGAACATTTATGGGCTCGTCCAGAAAATGTTCGATGTTGTCAGGCGTATGACTCGAAACCGTAACGGTGGGGTCCGGGTGAATATCCAGGCTCTTCTGAACTGTGGGTATAGGCGGGCTCTCCGTCATCGCATCACGAGTGCCGTTCGTCTCCCCGGGCTCATCTTCACTGGGTCTGACCTTCCGCGGCTCCTCTTCAGTGGAAAGTTGTCGCCCAAACCGTAGAGATGGGGCATGAATCAAACGCTGATGGCGTCTTAACTGATTGCGTCGTTTGAAGAGTTGACCACAATCCTTACAGTGTTCCGTCGCGCCCTCGTGGAATGAGCGTTCGTGGCGCAGTAAATGATCCTCCCGATTGAATGACCGTGCGCAGGTTATACAAGTATACCGTGCATCGTTGTGGGTGGAGGCTTTGTGGCGGTGCAAGTCGTGCAGACGAGTAAACTGCTTCTGGCAAGTTGTGCAAGTGAACATCATGGTGGTTGACAGAGTGTCTGATGAAACGGCCAGGCCGCTTCCCTTTTATAGCACGCTAGCTGGTGATCTATTTTTAGCACACTCAGTTCAACTATCCCCAAGTCGAGGGCCGAGCCGTGACATCTTCGGTAACGTCCATGTCTCTTCGGGCACCTCCGTGACATCTTCGGTCACCTCCGTGTCTCTTCGGTCACCTCCGTAACTACCCGGCTGTTCCCGTGTAAACCCGGATGGATCACCGTGTCTCTTCGGTGACCTCCGTGACATCTTCGGTCACCTCCGTGTCTCTTCGGTCACCTCCGTACCGTCAACGATCAGCATGTAGACATATAGAGTATGTACGGCATGTTATGGTATTCATCAGTGCATGAGTGACGCATTCAGCCGATGGGAGTGGTCGGTCAGTTTGGTAACGAAAAACGTGGCATTGGTCATCCTCTCTACGACCCATTGTGTGTTGGGATGTTGTTGTTGGGCCCATTCCAAGGGATCCACGGTGTCCAGTTTCTCCAGCATCGCCTCTAGCGACGCCCGGTTAATGATGGTAAACGGTTGGTCAAATACCCGGATGTTACTGCTCGGGTAAAAATATCGGACTTGATCTGTCTCCTTATGCTGCAGTACATAACCAAACGCCAAATTTAATTTGAAGGACGTAGCTTGGTCATTGAAGATGGCTTCCACGTAGTTGCGTAGACGGGTGAGGTCAGTCAGTCGGAAATTGTAGATATCTTGAATAGGGCGATGACGGTGGAAACAGTGCCGTATCATGGGCCAATGGCGCTGATAGATGTCACTCACTGGATGGGCGTCCTGTAAGAGATCGCTAGGAACATTTATGGGTTCGTCCACGAAGTGTACTTTGCCCTCCACGTCGTACAAAATCTGGCCCAAGGTCTTGTCGTCGGAATTTGACTGTTGAATTAGGGCGACATCATCATCGGCCCTCGTGCGATGGGTGGGAGTTCCCCTGTTTCGATATTGATGCCTACGGGCTCTTCTACCTGCAAACGTGGCTGCGGAACAGGGTGTCGTGTGCGTTGGTGTCGCAGCAACTGACTGGTCAGTTTGAAAAGCCGACCACATTCTTCGCATGGACGCTTGGGTACTTCATGGCGTGCACGTGTGTGGCGCTGTAAATGATCCGGGCGCTGAAACGACAGTGTATATATCGTACAGCTATACCGGGCGGTTCCTTCGTGCTTGGTAGCCTCATGGCGGCGCAAGTCGTGCAGACGAGTGAATGATTTCGAGCACGTAGTAAAAGTGAACATCTTGGTGGTTGACAGAGTGTCTGATGAAACGGCCAGGCCGCTTCCCTTTTATAGCACGCTAGCTGGTATCATGTTCGGGCACCTCCGTGTCTCTTCGGTGATCTCCGTGACATCTTCGGTGACCTCCGTGTCTCTTCGGCCACCTCCGTGTCTTTTCGGAAAGTGACCGAAGAGACTCGGAAGTGAACGACATTGTGGGGAAAACCCCAAAGACAGGTCAGTACATGTGCTATCATGTTCACACTCCGTCACCGAAAACACACGGATTGAAGATGGCGGGCCTCGCCCGGTGGTGGTGGTGGGAGCTCCCGTGTGGCAGAGCTCTTGGATCGGAGCTCTTGGAGCTCAAATCGTGTGGAGCTCAGAGCTCGGAAGTGACATTTGCATATGACCTCTGCGAGGTCACTTCCGCTTCCGTTCACGTGACCGGAACTGACCTTTGACCCCGGCGAGCGCTAACAATACCGGATAAAATTGCGCGTCGGGGTCAAAGGTCGGTTCCGGTCACGTGAACGGAAGCGGAGGTGACCTCGAAGAAGTAAATGCAAATGTCACTTCCGAGCTCAGAGCTCCACACGCTTTGAGCTCCAAGAGCTCCGATCCAAGAGCTCTGCCACACAGGAGCTCCCACCACCGCCACAACCACCGGGCGAGGTCCGCCATCTTCAGTCCGTGTCTTTTCGGTGACGGAGTGTGAACATGATAGCACATGTACTGACCTGTCTGTGGGGTTTTTCCCACAATGTCGTTCACTTCCGAGTCTCTTCGGTCACTTCCCGAAAAGACACGGAGGTGGCCGAAGAGACACGAAGGTGCCCGAAGATGTCACGGAGGTCACCGAAGATGTCACGGAGGTGCCCGAAGAGACACGGAGGTCACCGAAGATGTCACGGAGATCACCGAAGAGACACGGAGGTGCCAGAACATGATACCAGCTAGCGTCCTATAAAAGGGAAGCGGCCTGGCCGTTTCATCAGACACTCTCTCAACCGCCAAGATGTTCACTTGTACTACGTGCTCGAAATCATTCACTCGTCTGCATGACTTGCGCCGCCATGAGGCTACCAAGCACGAATGAACCGTCCGGTATAGCTGTACGATATGTACACTGTCGTTTCAGCGCGCGGATCATTTACAGCGCCACACACGTGCACGCCATGAAGTACCCAAGCGTCCATGCGAAGAATGTGGTCGGTTTTTCAAACTGACCAGTCAGTTGCTGCGACACCAACGCACACGACACCCTGTTGTACGACGTGGAGGGCAAAGTACACTTCGTGGACGAACCCATAAATGTTCCTAGCGATCTGTTACACGAAGACCATCCAGTGAGTGACATCTATCGGCGCCATTGGCCCATGATCCGGCACTGTTTCTACCGTCATCGCCCTATTCAAGATATCTACAATTTCCGACTGACTGACCTCGCCCGTCTACGCAGCTATGTGGAAGCCATCTTCAACGATCAAACTACGGCCTTCAAGTTGAATCTGGCGTTTGGTTATGTGCTACAGCATAAGGACACAGACCAAGCCCGATATTTTTACCCGAGCAGTAACATCCGGGTATTTGACCAACTGTTTACCATCATTAACCGGGCGTCGCTAGAGGCGATGCTGGAGAAACTGGACACCGTGGATCCCTTGGAATGGGCCCAACAACAACACCCCAACACACAATGGGTCGTAGAGAGGATGACCAATGCCACGTTTTTCGTGACCGAAGAGACACGGAGGTGACCGAAGATGTCACGGATGTCACCGAAGAGACACGGAGATCCATCTGGGTTTACACGTGAACAGCCGGGTAGTTACGGAGGTGACCGAAGAGACACGGAGGTGACCGAATATGTCACGGAGGTGCCCGAAGAGACACGGAGGTTACCGAAGATGTCACGGCTCGGCCCTCGACTTGGGGATAGTTGAACTGAGTGTGCTAACAATAGATCACCAGCTAGCGTGCTATAAAAGGGAAGCGGCCTGGACGTTTCATCAGACACTCTGTCAACCACCAAGATGTTCACTTGCACAACTTGCCAGAAGCAGTTTACTCGTCTGCACGACTTGCACCGCCACAAGGCCTCCACCCACAACGCCTCCACCCACAACGATGCACGGTATACTTGTATAACCTGCGCACGGTCATTTAATCGGAAGGATCATTTACTGCGCCACGAACGCTCATTCCACGAGGGCGCGACGGAACACTGTAAGGATTGTGGTCAACTCTTCAAACGACGCAGTCAGTTAAGACACCATCAGCGTTTGATTCATGCCCCGTCTCTACGGTTTGGGCGACAACTTTCCACTGAAGAGGAGCCGCGGAAGGTCAGACCCAGTGAAGATGAGCCCGGGGAGACGAACGCCACTGGTGATGCGATGACGGAGAGCCCGCCTATACCCACAGTTCAGAAGAGCCTGGATATTCACCCGGACCCCACCGTTACGGTTTCGAGTCATACGCCTGACAACATCGAACATTTTCTGGACGAGCCCATAAATGTTCCTAGCGATCTGTTACAGGACGCCCATCCAGTGAGTGACATCTATCGGCGCCATTGGTCCATGATACGGCAATGTTTCAACCGTCATCGCCCTATTCAAGATATCTACAATTTCCGACTGACCGACCTCGCCCGTCTACGTAGCTACGTGGAAGCCATCTTCAACGACCAAACTACGGCCTTCAGATTGAATCTGGCGTTTGGTTATGTGCTGCAGCATAAGGAGACAGTCCAAGTCCGATACTTTTACCCGAGCAGGAACATCCAGGTATTTGACCAACCGTTTACCATCATTAACCGAGTGTCGCTAGAGACGATGCTGGAGAAACTGGACACCGTGGATCCCTTGGAATGGGCCCAACAGCAACGCCCCAACACCAAGTGGACAGTGGAGAAGGTGACCAATGTTACGTTTTTCGTTACCAAGCTGACCGACCAACCCATCGGGTGAATGTATTCACCCATGCACTGATAGATACTCAGAATGCACAAACAACTATCTAAGGATATGTTGCCTCAACGGTATCCTGGCCTGCCCGACGATGATTAGAATAAACGGTTCAGAGCGAACATGGCCGAAGATGGAACTTTCTGAAATGGAGACTTCTGATTGGACAAGAATACATCTAACGGACGGGAACGAATAGGACAGATGCAAATGGTGGCCTCTGATTGAACAAGAATCTTCTTGAATTGTAAATATACCCAACGCGGCTCCTCCAGCGTGGGTATGATGTAACATTGGGCAGAATAAACTATATAAAAAAAACTTCTTGTTGTTGTTGTTCTCTCATGTGTCATCCTTGTTGTTGTTGCTGTTGTTGTTCTCTCTCCGGTCTATATCATGGCGTTATGTTAGAGTGTCAAGGTGTAACGACGGGCGTTGACGGGGGTCACTGCATTTCGAAGAATTAGTGACAATTCCATGGAATATCAGAGCTTCTGAGCTATTTCACCAGGGCGTTGAAGCATTGAGCTTGGTGTTGGCGGACGTTGCTACAAGATGACACCTCACAGGACGCATTCGCACCGCGGATGGTCCATCTCTACACCAAATACCTTCCTTCACTGCCCCAAAATACCCACTTTCGCTACTACTCGTACTGATGACGTCACCAATGACGTCACAGATGCTGCGGACATGCCTCAGATCGGGGTGTACACCCCGAGAGCTACAACATGACACCTCCCACGACGCATTCGGACCAAGGATGGTCCATCTCTACCCCAAATACCTTCCTTCACTGCCCCAAAATGCCCACTTTCGCTACTACTCGTACTGATGACGTCACCGATGACGTCACAGATGACGTGAACATCCCTCAAATCGGGATGTGCCCCGAGAGCTACAAGATGACACCTCCCACGACGCATTCGGACCAAGGATGGTCCCTCTCTACCCAAATACCTTCCTTCACTGCCCTGAAATGCCCACTTTCGCTACTACTCGTCCTGATGACGTCACCGATGACGTCACAGATGACGCGGACATCCCTCAAGTCGGGATGTACACCCCGAGAGCTACAACATGACACTTCCCTAGACACATTCGGATCAAAGATGGTCCCTCTCTACCCCAAATACCTTCCTGTACTGCCCTAAGGGCTTAGTCCACAGTTGCGGATTTTTGGTCCCCCTCAAATTCTTTGAAAGTAAAATTCCACCAGGTTTGACCCCATGAGAATTTTTGTTGGCTTTTTCTTTATTGATATTTGTGATATCATTCAGTTGACTGGTTGATTTGCTTCAAATCAGTACATGGTATTTTGCCAGTAGGATTGGCCCATGCCTCACTATGCAGATGGAAGTGTGAAAGTGTGGCTGTGAATTGGGGCCATTTTCAGCTTACGAGCACATGGCATACTTTACGGTGTGAAATTGAGCTTGAAAACCGCCTGGACAACACCCTATTTTCTTTGCCAATTTTTGTTGGTCCTTGGACTGGGCACACTGTCGGTGAGTTTCAGGACAATCGATTGTCAAGTTTTTTCTTTGGTGGAGGGGAATATTACCCATTTTGGACCAATTTTAGAGGATTTTCCTGAAGTTTGAAGCAAGTTCAGTATGGGTTATGGGGACCCTGATTTTCGTCAACAAGGCTTACATCTGTCTCGGCTTTATGTCAAGAGCCTACTCTTTCAGAAAATATATAGTTCTATGGGGGTTCTCTAATAACACGGTTGCTGTTTAGCATAAAATGAACCTGCCTACTGTTTAATTTCAGATGCCATGGCCCTTCTGTAGACTGCACCCTAAAATGCCCACTTTCGCTATTACTCGTACTGATGACGTCAACGATGACGTCACAGGTGCCGCGGACATCCCTGAAATCGGGATGTACACCCCGAGAGCTACAACATGACACTTCCCTAGACACATTCGGACCAAAGATGGTCCCTCTCTACCCCAAATACCTTCCTTCACTGCCCCAAAATGCCCACTTTCGCTACTACTCGTACTGATGACGTCACCGATGACGTCACAGGTGACGTGGGCAGCCCTCAAATCGGGGTCTACACCCCGAGAGCTACAAGATGACACATTCCAGGACGCATTCGGACCAAGGATGGTCCATCTCGACCCCAAATACCTTCCTGTACTGCCCCAAAATGCCCACTTTGCTTACTACAACCAACTGCGCATGCGCAGATTGACGCAACTTGCACTTAAAAACACACCATTCTGACTCTAACCCACACAAGCTTCACTTTGACACCTTCCACGACCCATTCGGACCCATAGCGGTCCATCTCTACCCCAAACACACACCCACATACCCCCCAAAATGCCCGCTTTCTATACTACGGCCAGACTGCGCATGCGCAGACTATTGAAAACGGACGAACTATTAGTCCAGTCGGATGCTCCTCCACGAGAGCTTCAAAATAAGACCTCATACGACATCATAGGATCATTATGGGCTCACCTAGACCCCAAAACGTCCACCCCGTATGGACCTATACCCCCATAGCCATGCAGTATAGGCCTATGGGCCTACCCAGGCCTCGGTGAACTTTTCCAAAAATTTCACCGTTTCGCTCCGGGACCCTTCCCAGCGTGTTCTAAATGACGAGACGTGAAAAACAAATCCAAACAGCCCATATCACAATGAACGTGTGTGAATTTCCCAGGTTGAACCTATACCCCCATATAGCCAGTATGGACTATATGCAGACCTCGGTGACTTTTTCCAAAAATTTCACCGATTCGCTCCGGGACCCTTCCCATCGTGTTCTAAATGAGGAGACGTGAAAAACAAATCCAAGCAACCCATATCACAATGAACGTGTGTGAATTTCCCAGGTTGAACCTATACCCCCATATAGCCAGCCTATAGGCCTATATACAGACCTCGGTGACTTTTACCAAAAATTTCACCGATTCGCTCCGGGACCCTTCCCATTGTCATTTTCTTGGCGAAACGAGAAAAACGAGACCCCACAAGCCATAGTAAAGCCCACGGGAAAAAATTGACCATCTCCATACCCCATACAGGCATTTTCCCTTATATTGTATAATACAGACCCCTATTGTAGGGGTAAAGTCCGTGTTCCGCTTTTTATAGTTTCGGGAAAAAATCCTAATTTTACATGCACCCACCCCATTGACTTGATAGGCAGGCCCCGATAAGCCCCGGGACCGATATTAGCCCCTTTGGCTAGGGTTGATAGGGGTGTTCCCCTATTTTAGGGGTAAAGTCCGTGTTCCGCTGTTTATAGTTTCGGGAAAAAAGCCTAATTTTACATGCACCCACCCCATTGACTTGATAGGCAGGCCCCGATAAGCCCGGGGACCGATATTAGCCCTTTTCGCTAGGGTTGATAGGGGTTTTCCCCTAGTTTAGGTGTAAAGTCCGTGTTCCGCTTTTTATATTTTCGGGGACAAATCCTAATTTTACATGCACCCACCCCATTGACTTGATAGGCAGGCCCCGATAAGCCCGGAGACCGATATTAGCCCTTTTGGCTAGAGTTGATAGGGGTTTTCCCCTAGTTTAGGGGTAAAGTCCGTGTTCCGCTTTTTATAGTTTCGGGAAAAAATCCTAATTTTACATGCACCCACCCATGACTGAATGGCCCTAGAATGCTTCACTTTGACACCTCACTCGACCCATTCGGTCCACTAGGGACCCACCCCTGTCACAAAACGTCTATTCCCATACTCTTTTTAGGCATTCCCCGTATACATTAACATTGGAAGTCACTTGGTTGACATGGGACTACTTTCTGTCCGCGGAGGAATACAAAGGTTACAGGTTGCCGGAACTACTTTTGACCTCCACGTGACCTTGAGCTGGTGGCGCCCCCTGGCGCCCCAGAGGTGAAAGGCGATGGGGCGTCCCCTATACCTTTAACCTGGAAAAAAGGGCACCAAGAGTTACCTCCCTGGAAAATAATAGGCTTCGTCCCGTCTCCCTACTACTAACGGTAGTCTAAGAGTTCTCGCTCCTGGAATCAGTCTGCGGGGTAATTATACGGGTCGTTCCTACATTATTTAATAATCTCTTCTCATTGCTGAGAAGCCAAACCAATTTTTCAGCAGAATTCAATAATTTGAAATTAGTGTATTTCTTTGTTATTGGTCATAGAAACCGTGTCCTTTGCTCCGATAACGTTTCGTATTCAATTTTTGTTGAACAGATAGGGCACACAGTCGAGCTGCTTTTTGAGTGTTTCTACCCAGTTTTCATATGTACATGTAATCTATGGTTACTTGATTCTGAATTTGGTGAATACTCTTCTTGCCCTCCTTGTCGATTATGTCGAGATATGATTCTCTCTCAAAATGTTACTTAAATTGTGTGTATTTTCGCTACTTATAGCCTGTAATTTTCATACTGTGTGGATTATCTGCATTTAAATATCAACAACTCTCTCTATCTTTAACCATGAGTGTAACTATAAGCTTTTGCTAGTTTTTTCGACTTTACCGTTTGATAGTGGTGAGGATTTCTTGAGTACCGGTGTGGAGGCAAAAAGAATGTCCGGTGGCCGGCTACGAGTGTCCGACTGCTATGTCTTCCAGCTAGGGCATTTTTCTCCACCTTGGAGATAAGTGTCGTAGTTGCAATAGAAAAGTATATGAAAAGGGACACTAATCCTCAGGACATTCTTATCCATCACGCCGGTACCGCATCCATTTCAAAAAAAGATAATTTGTTCTATATTGCTCGATCAAGTTTTGTAATCCTTGTCCACCATGTGTTTTGATTCAGCGTACGCTTGTCGTACTAAGTTATCATAACTTTATGTCTTGTAGCCTATGCCAATATGTTATTAGTATATACATTCAAACAGAAGAGAATATCTGCCTAGTTCTGCGATTTTTGTCCGCCATGTGCTTTGATTCAGCGTACGCTTGCCGTACTAAGTTATCATAACTTTATGTCTTGTATTCCCTATGCCAATATTTTATTAGTATATACATTCAAACAGAAGAGAATATCTGCCTAGTTCTGTGATATTTGCCATGTTCGTTCCTGCTGACGAGATTTCCACTGGTAAATCGAAACATCTATATCAAAATATACTTCTTACGTTTCGTTCTCAATTTATTTTTCCATCTGTTTCTCCCCATATTTCAGATCCATATAAAATAACATTTTACACACCATTGACACACGATTCGCAAGCCATCTTATGGATGGCGAAGTGTACGCAAATGCTTTGCCCCTTATCAAGATGATGTCACTAACCTTAACATGATCATGTGACCATTTTCTGGCTACATGGATATTTTAAATACAAAGCTCGAAGTCAAACCACGTCAGATGAAAGTTGCAAAATCTGGATTAAGATGTAGATATTGTCTGAGTCTGTGCACCTCATCTTCATTTTATCCAGCCAATTTCTACGTTCCCACTTCGAACTTCCCTTGATATATAACTTATAAATAGACACGAGACGTCACTGACCTCGAAACATTTGAAATTCGAAATGGGTCGCACAAGAGCGTTATTGATTGGCTGATCTAATTAATGGCCACCATATTAGGAGGAAGGACGCCGCTAATAGAGAATGATGTCACTCTATGTGACTTCACTCGCAATCGATGATACGTTCTGATTGGTTCTTCTGTCGTTAGCTGGTGAAATTTACACCTCGGATTTTGAACGCTGAAGGGATCAGATAAATGAAGGCAGGTTCGAAGTGGGAACGTAGAAATTGGCTGGATAAAATGAAGATGGTACACCTTGAAAGGCTCGAGTCTAGACATACTGTTATTCCCAGACTTGGCGAATATATGCGTTGTTTCGTGATTCTTACATGGAGTATGAACGGCTATACTGGGTAGGCCTACTGGAAAACATGTGTGTTCAGCATCTGCGCCAGTCCAGATACATCCTAAACCCTCGCAGAAAAATAACCACTGATCCTGAAGGACCGATCGATACACTGGATGGCGAGAATGGAATCACAGAAACCTGGTTGTAGAACCTGGCTTGTTGAACAATAGTTCATAAAGAAGTCTGAAATGAAATCCCAGAGTCCTTACATTGGAAAATAAAATAAACTGTATGTGGAAAAGCACCAGAAAGCACCATTATATTTCAAAAATATTCCCGTGCAAGTACCTGGTTTCTAGTACCATTTTAGAACATCCATGCGAATATACTGTCAATCAAATCTCGACAGATTAGGTCTACACAGATTAACCTGGGTCTGGTGAGTAGAATGGGAGGTACCTCCTTTTTCGGCATTTTTGTTTTCAGATGACGATAGCCGATTTATTTCGATAGCCGAGCAGACGGATTGTTGTTGTGACAGCTGACATCACCAAGCGCCGACCTCAACGATATTTTCACTTCAATGAGCTCGATTTTCATTTCTCGCACACCGATTTAAATTGTCAATTTCGGTGAGATGTGAATATAAAATTTCTTCTGGTGAGGGAAAAAATAACTGAAACTTCCGACAGGTATAAGGCATTTAAAAGGTGATATTTAATCGGAAAAGTGGGGATACACCCCCGCCCACCCCCTCTAGGGCCTCCTTACATTCCGGCATGCCTCGACCGCTCTAAATGTATTAGAGGGGAAGTGCTTCAGTTCCGTTTCGAACAGCTTTCTACGTCATTCATTTGGGTGTGAAAGGAAAGAAAGTTCCAGGAATCAGTGTCCCTATTCATATGTTTCTCTTCAGGAAGGTACATGTATGTCTTACCTGAGTTGCAAATCAGGAAACAAGGCTAGGTTATTAGATAGGACCTTGATATTTTTTTTCTGTGGATATTGTTTTCTCTTTACACCGATCTAAAAATTACATTGCATTTTAATCTGTCGTCAAACTTCTCGAGGCTGTGTCATTAAAATTCTCCCCATGCTCCCTGACCAACATGACCAAGGGTCTTGCTCATTCGCCGCGAGAATGAGCAAGACCCTTGCAAGAATTTTTAATGAACATCCCTTTTTTCGAAATCAATTAAAAAATTAATATCTTTTTTTTGGTAAGTCTAGTAAGGACCCTTGTGGAATGACGATACATGGGCGCAGGATTATATGAGATGTGGGTGTCAATAGTGTCTTACTTATCACGATGGGGAGATAACCCATGGTCAGAGGTTGAAATTGAGATATTTTACTTCATGCTTTGCACGTCAGAGGAATATAAGATTTGATTGTTCAATATTAATACTCTTTCAAAACGAATGAGACGTGTTCTTTGTTTTACTGCATTTTGTTTTGTACCGGAACATTTTGTTATCTTGCAAAAACAGGTTCTTCCTTTTGCGTAACAGAAAGGAACTGTATACTTGGTGTTGTTTCCTGGTGGGTACATGTAGTGCTGGGCGTTGGTGATTGGGGATTTTGCGGTTTAGGCCATCATAGTTAATCTTTCGTTTTCATCTCTACTCTCTAAAAAAAGTTGAGTGAAATTTCACTCAAGTAAGAGTGGAAATTCATCCCACTCAAAACTTGAGTGAGAATTTCACTCAACTTGAGTTACTTTTCACTCAACTTGAGTTAAATGCACTCAACTTGAGTGTCATTCACTCAAGCATAAGAGTGGAAATTCATCCCACTCAAGTTGAGTTAACTTGAGTGGTTTTAACTCAAGTTGAGTGAAAAGTAACTCAAGTTGAGTGAAAAGTAACTCAAGTTTGAGTGAACAGGAACATTTCACTCAAACTTGAGTGGAACAGTTCACTCAAGTTTTTTTAGAGAGTACAAGTTTCGTAGTTTAGGCTATTTAGTGATATTATTGATCTCCATCGTGGTTCTTCTTTCATTGTACACAGTCAGAAAAATGGTGATTGACCATCACCAATTATCGGTGATGAGGCATGGTCATCGCCATTTATTGGTGATGGGGCATGGTCATCGCCATTTATTGGTGATGGGGCATGGTCATCGCCATTTATTGGTGATGGGGCATGTTCATCGCCAATAAATGGCGACTAGCAATAAATGTAGATTTCAAGTCATCGACATTTTTCGGCGATGGGGCATGGTCATCGACAATAAATGACTATGAGGTCATCGCCAATGACCATCTCCATGTAATGGTGATGATGGAATATGGCGATGGCTCTAACTCATCACCATTTATTGGTGATACTTGCGTCGCCTTTTTTGATGATAGCCATCACCATGTTTTTATGACTGTGTATTGTTGTTTTCTGAAGATACATGATCAATATACATATGCATATTTTTAATATGCGAATATGTTCTTTGTGAGATCGCTAGGTATAAACGTTATTCCACCTTCATCAGAAGAACCAACCTCAAATCATACGTCAATGCACTTGCCGCTGCTATCGGGCAAGATAAATTGTCTAAGGATTATCCTCAGTTCTAATGCAAGTCTGAAATTGGAGTTCAGCTATAAAAACCTAATTTAAATCACATCAATGTCAACAGAAGACCGCATAATGTTTTACAATCGCGTCGATGTTTTTAATATCGTGTCGAAATGCGGTTCATGATGACGACTCTGAATTTGAGTAAAAGCATATGCATCATTGATATGGATTTGACAATATCCCATCGTCCTCTAGAGCTACGTCGTGCGCAGACCGGGAATTGTGGGAAAATGGCACTGGAAGGGACGTTTTTGGCTCGAGGTGGACCCATAGTTGTGCGAATTGGTCGGGGGGGAGGGGGTATCCATGTGAAGCGCTCCTCCAGGTCGATCAAGTCATGGGTGTGTGCATGTTTTCACAGAAAGAGTCAAAGAAATGAGAATATTGTTCTTAAGATAGTGTAGTCTTTCAATTTCGGGGAAGTAATCCAGTTTAGTAGTACAGAAAGCAGAAACTGTCGGGGTTAATTTTTCGGGGAATTTTCTGGGGAAATCGGCACTCGGGAATAGTAGAGAATGGGGAGTTTCGGAGGTGCTGATAAGTGCGTTTGGAGGAGGTAAGGGCCTTGTTCGAACTGGCTACTTGGTAGAGTTACCTGTGTGTGCGTGTGTAGAGGAGGAGGCGGGAAGAGGAGTGAGTGAGTGATTGTGGTGGTGGTAGTGGTGTGCGGTGGTGGTGGTGGTGGTGACGGTGGTGGACGCCGTGGTGGTGGTGGTGTCTGTACATATAGGGATAAAACACGTGTCCCTCATGCAGTCCATGAGTGAGTGAGTGAGTGAGGCGTGCCCAACGCCCTTATAAACGCATGGACACACTAACGATGATGAGTGAGTGAGTATGTGTGAGTGAAAGTGAGTGAGTGGTCATATAAGGTCGTGTATACACCATTAGCCTCAGTCTGTGTCCACCCCTTACGTCTTGATACCATGATACAGATGAGAGAACAACAACAACAAGGGATGATACGTCAATCATTTTTTTCTCCACTCCAGTACGATCGTACATCGTTGGGTATGTTTACAATTCTCGTATGCTCTTGTCGAATCAGAAGCATGTCCTTTGTGAAAGTTCAATCTTCGGCCAGGGTCGCTTTTGGCCTAAGCGTCGTCGGGTAGTGCAGGATACCGTTGAGGCAGCATGTTCTGAAACAGCTGTTTGCGCATTCTGATCGAATTTTCCAGGGCCTCGGTAGGTGGTAATCCCATATCCTCTTCCAAATGCCGCTTGGTCTCCATGATGGACCTGTGCGTGGGGTCGCCTTTCATTTCAAGCGGCAGCAGGCTATACCCTTCATGGATCGCCATGGCTGTTTTCCTGATGTTCGGGCACATTTGGATGTACGCCAGCTGTAAGTTATCCTGTCCGGCGTCTTCGATTACCGCAGCATGTGTATTAAAAGCTTCATGCACAATACGATGCCAGAAAGGTAAGTTCTCCCTCACTTCCTTGGGACGTAGGCTGACTATCTGAGGTCAAGCTCTCGGTATCAGTAAATAGACTCTAAGCAGTTTCTGTTTCGGCATCATATTCTGCCTACTCAGTGGGTTCCTCGGAGTTTTCAATCCCATGTATATTCTTCTAGTGTCGCATCATATCGTAACGTCTGGTGAACATGCGTTCGCACTCAGAGCATGCATAACTCATGTTGATGGTTGAACGTCGACTGTTCACGTTTTTGGAATACGCTTGCTTTTATAGACAGTAACGCCCGCCAACGCCCAGTTTAACGTCTCGGCGCCCTGGTGAAATAGCCCAGCAACTCTGATTTTTCTAGATCTTCCATGCAATTGGCACTAATTCATCGAAATGCAGTGACGCCCGTCAACGCCCGTCGTTATGCCTTAACGCCCGTCTCAAAGCCTTAACGCCCTATCTCAACGCCTTAGCGCCTTATTTTACCGCCTTAACGTCATATGGTAACGCCTTTACGCATTATCAACCATCCAATCACACGCACATATTTTGACCATTGGTCCCTGGCACTTGATGACAGAGACGTCATCACTGGACATCGCAGGAAGAGACGTCATCGCGCACATAAGAGCTCCGAGCTCTTCGAGCTCGGAAGTGACGTCATCGCACGCATGCGCACACACCTGTGGTGCACCATGTCTCCTATAGCCCGTAGGGCATATGGTACACCAGGGCGCGGGTGCATCACAGGTGCATTCGCGCAGGTGCCTGATTGGCCAAGAGCATACGAGAATTGTAAACATACCCAACGCGTTGGTATGATGTACTGCAGGGGAGAATAAAATGATTGACCTGTTGTCCCTTGTTGTTGTTCTCTCATCTGTATCATGGTATTAAGACGCAAGGGGTGGACACAGACTGAGGCTAATGGTGTACACGCGACCTTATATGACCACTCACTCACTCACTCACTCACTCACTCACATTCATTCACTCACTCACACTAACTCACTCACCAACGATAGTGCGTCCATGCGGTTATGAGGGCGCTTGGCAAGCCTTACGGGCGTTGGGTACGCCTTACTCACTCACTCACTCAATCACTCATGAACTGATGGGACACGTGTTAATCCCTCTATGTACAGACACCACCACAACCATGGCGACCACCACCACTACTACCACCACCAGACACACCACCACCACCACCAAACACCGCCACTACCACAGCCACCCCAAAACGTCCATTCAAATACCCTTTTTTTACTGCGCATGCGCAGCAGAGAGACGATATTCCCACCCACACCATCCAGTTGAACGCTCCCCACGAATACTTCAAACTGATACCTCACACGACCCAGTCGGATCACGGAGGGTCCACCTAGACCTCAAAACGTCCACCTCGATCTGCCTGCCTGCTGCGCATGCGTCATCAACACTTTTAGAAAAAGTCAACGCAAAGCCTCGAGGGGCCACACCCTATACCGCAAATGTCCATGAGTGGTTTTCCCATTGGGACTAACATTCTCAACTGCGCCAGAATGGACCTAACCTGTCCACCCCAGACCTGGCTGAACTTTTAAGCGAAAGTCAACTCCTGGCCTCGAGACCCCTCTCATCGTGTTCTACATCGATAGACAAAGAAAACTCTTTTCCACACCCCTTGATAAAATCCACAAGAAGAAAAAAATTAACACCCCTATCACATACATGCATTCCCTTGGAGGTCACTTGGGTCTTATATGTAGTGGCAGAAAACTCTTGATGGGCCGTCACGTCACTGGAAATGACGTCACAGTAAGTGACCCGGATGTGACCCGGATGTCACGTAACCGGCAGTGACGTCATCCGTGACGTCATCGTCATTTTGGATTTTGAACATACGACTCTCATTTTGGACCCTCATTTTTACGACAGAATTTACGCTTTCTATACTACTATTAGCTATGATGCTATTCTCCCGACAGGCATTTAAAACAAACATTTAAAAATATATTACATATAACTATTAATATGAAACAGAAACAGGAGAGTAAAACATAATAAAACGTTTAGACATATACGAGAATAAACTAACTTCAAAGATAAAACAAACTAGACATATATCAGAATATAAAATTACTTCAAATAATAAAAACTAATATAAATCACGTACATTTATCGACAGGACGAGGAGCCGCAACTGTCGCCACTCCACGTGGGAAGCAGCCCACGAAACTCACCGTAAGAAGTTACACCCCTCATCTGACTGGGAAGGCTGTTCCACACATGTGGGGCGGCGAAGCGGAAACTCCTCCAGCCAAAGGACCCATTCCGAATTTTTGGAACAGCTAACATATTCGTATATCTAAAACTATAATCAATTTTCTTAACTTTTATAAGATCATCTAAAAACTTGGGTGGGGTACCATTTACGATTTTGAAGATCTCAGACGCCAGGGCGCGGAGTTTGCAAAAATGTAATGATGGTACCTTGGCTCAAAGGAGTAGATCTTTGTATGAGCATTCATAATTGTTAAAAACAAATCGAAGGACTCTGTCTTGGATTTTCTCGAGTTTGCAGGAGCTGGACTTATTACAGAAGTGCCAGGTTAATGGGCAATAATTAAAATTAGATAAAATAAAAGAATGATATATGGCTTATTTTGTTTCTGCATTTAGTATTTTGCTAAGTCGCTTGAGAACATTTAGTTGTCTCGATGTTTTCTTACATTTCTCATGTGTATGTCAAATTTCAACATAAAATCAATATTGACACCCGGAAGCTTCACAACATCGTTACATGATAACAGTCAAGGATTTGATAGCATTTGGTTAAAATAGTGCTGTCCTGCTCATAAATTTTTATCAGTACCTCGAGGTTTACATGTGAAAAAGATACGGTATTATCATCTGCATAATTATACAGTATAAATACATTGAATAATAAGGGTCCCAGTATGGACCCCTGGGGAACTCCTTTCTTTATGTCTTCTCAGGAGCTGACGTTTGAGCCCAGTTTGACTCGTACAGCTTACGGTCACTGAGATAACTTCGTAGCAGACTAACAGCATTTTCGGAAAGGCCATAGGCAGTCAACTTCTTCAATAGCAAATTATGGCGCAGGCAATCAAAAGCTTTGGACAAGTCCATAAGGATTGCCAAAAGTTGTTCTCATAAGAGCTCGACGCCAGTCTTTCAGCACCCTTAACAGAACCAACTGACAATTGAATCCTTTTCGAAAAGCCCCTAAATATGGATGACGGATGTTTTCAAAGTAATTGAACAGTTGTTGACCTATAATACGTTCATAGATTTTTGATATACAAGGTAGAATAGTGATAGGTCTATAATTTACTTTCGCCGAGTGATCATTTTTCTTAAACACTGGGACAACTTGAGCGAGCTTCAGTTTATCTGGGAAGACATTTGTTAAAAATGTGTGGTTTAACTTTGTAATGAGTTGTATTAACGCACTATTTTCCGTCTCAAGCAGGTTTATTGGTACATTGTCCGCATCCGTATCCTTTTTTGAACCAATATCGCGTATAGCTTTTCCTATAATATTTTCAGATACTGGGTTAAAATCAAACTACTGAGGGTAGAGATTGTAATACTCTCAATGCTGGGGTTATAAAGAGCACGCTTGGTTGTTGTTTTCCGGGGATCTCCAATATCTTTAGCAACATTTACAAAATGCTTATTGAAAGTGTTACAAACATTACGTTGATTGGATATTAAGACATCATCTTCGATAAGAATAGTAGTACAGGCAGTCGATAAACCTTTATTATTTATCAGTGGCTTGATGGGGGGCCAGAAATCTTTGGACTTAGGGCCTCCAGCACATCTACGTAACAGGCCAGAGGAACAACAGTATTCCTCTTATGTCCATGCGATTGAATTTTGTGACGAGAAAACGAGAGGCAAAATACGTTTCCCGTTTTCGCTTTTTCTCGTCGCGTTTTCGCATCCCGTTTTCGCGTCGCGTTTTCGTGTTTTGGTGCTTTTGCGTTTTCGTGTTTTCACCTCGCGTTTTCTCGTTTTATTATCGATGCGAAAATGCGAAAAAAAGGAGATGGTCGCATCCGGCTTCCATATAAAATGCCCTTTTCAGTTCCATGACGTTTCAACCAAAACCATTGTCATAAGTCAAACTTTCTTTTACAATTTTTCAATATTCGACGTAAACTGGTACGTGTGTATAAAAAATACGGCAAAATTTCATCTGACCCCAATCTCACCGCCTTCAACAAAACATGAATGCCTAATCACAGCCCTTATGTATTTACTCGTGTGTACAGGTCATCATAGAAAATAAGCCGGGACGTCTAAGAACGTACATGTACATGTAGCAGGGCAAGCGCATTGCAAAAGAGATCTCTCCTCTGCACCGCCTGAACTGTGTAAAAATATGACGTGCCAAAGGTATTATTCAGAATGCCCCAGATTTTCTTTATAACAGGCCATGCGAAAAGTAGTTCCTGGTTGCAACAGGCAGCGATATCATTCTATACTCGATTATAGACGTGTATGACCGAGTGGTGTCAGCAAATACACCGTGTTACTCGTGTATATTATCAAAGAAAGGGGACAAGGTGAGAAATGTAGGAAATCGTGTTCACTTGTTCACGCCGCTAAATAAAACCTGGCGACAGAAAGTTTGGACGTGTGTCCCCGGCATATACGGACCGGACAAATGCAGAAATTATAAACAGACTCAGACTCAGTTACTAAAGTTATAGTATGATACATCCACATATGTATTACCCTGGATGTTGAATTTAACCGCCGTACTGTACCCACTTCCCAACGAGCAAGCAATCGAAAAAATTACTTCTAATGAACTCTGTACATATTGCGGCTAAAACTGTGTTATATTAGATACATTGTACTCCTTCTCATCGGTTCATGCAACTATGCGAAACTATCCCAATTAAATCTCGACAGAGATTTGCCTGGGCCTCTTTGCCTCGGTATATGGATGCAGTGGGCAGTAGCCGCATGTGACCGAAGTTGTTTTACATCTGGATGTCGATAGCCGATCTGATGTCGATAGCCGTGCAGTTGAATCGTTGGCTTGAGAGCCGACAAAGATCAAACACTGTTCGCTTCAAGAGCTCGATGTTCGTTTCTCGCACATCGTTTTAAAAAGTCAGGTTCTTTAAGATGAAGCCGCAGATGTTTCTGATTGGCTGAAAATCCGCATACTTATGATATTAGCCATGTATGTAGCGACATGTAACCGGGCACGTGTGAATGCATTTCAGGACAACTTTCCATCATTGGCCACTCCGGGATGTAAGATTCCGGAACATGCCTTCTCATCATGTTTCCGGTAGTTAACGAGCATGTCAAACATTAAAATTCTCCGGAATATGCAGAGTATTTTTGTCGTATGTTTACACATTCAGCCATCTTGTGACAGAGTGGATGGGGAACCGCATTTTGAAAAAAAGTGAAGCAGAACTTATAGCGGTACATGTAGGCCTAAGGTCAGTAAATTTACAGGTTCATATTTGGACCTTCTTTTCAGGCAGCAACGTAAGATTTTGATATACCCGGTATACAATCTAGGTAAACGAAGATGGTATATCAGGAAAATACCATCTAGATGTAACGCTATGAAAAATTCGTGCTAAAGTTTTGCCGATATTTTACGAGATCCCCTAATAAGACAATGACGACACACGATTTGACATTGATTGACGTTTAATTGACGGAGACGAACAACTTACCGACAGTCGGTCTTTTGGTATTTTCTACCGTCTGACAAAAGCAGACTTTTCGGCGGTAGTAAATCCTTTGAAGTTTAGGCACGATGTCTAGACATGATGCCTTATATGGATATTGTTTCTGTTTTCTGTTTACCATATTGGTCCACGTGCTCTAGCCAAGTTTACATGACTTCGTTCATCCCTTCTGCTATACCCCAGGAATCCTCTTACTGAACTTACATTTACACTCCGGGAAAACACGGCTCGATTGATGGGTCGTACGGCTCTAACCGACAATAAAACAATCCCTCCCAACTCTGCAATCAGTCTTCAAACATCAAGGGCCGGTTGAATTTCTTCTCCATTATATTTGTACGTTTCACGTGATCGGCAACGTATCGTGCGGATCCCGTGACCCGTAGGAAGAAAATTCAACCGGCCGTTGATGTTTGAATACTGATTGCAGACGGACCAGATCTTCACGGCAATGGAACTATTTGCCGAACTCAATCAAAGCAGTCGTCAAAGAGTGGGAAGGAGTTGTTTTATTGTCTGATAGAGCCGTACGGCCCATGGTGTTTTCCCGCAGTGTAAATGTAAGTTCAGTTAGAGAAAATTCATGGTGTAGTAGGAACGAACGAAGCTATGTAATCTTAGCTACACGTGCTCCTGTTTGTAATTACAAGGGGCGTCTTTTTGTCCTCCGTCATGAAGGGGTGGGATGACTTGGAAATGCTAGCCGTCCGTCCTTCCTTCCGTCCGTCCGTCCTTCTGTCCGTCCTTTCGTCGTGCCGTCCGTCCGTCCGTCCGTCCCACACATTGTGAACGCGATATCTCGAGAACAATTTGACAAATCGACTTCAAACTTGAGAAGGTGCTTCACATCAGTTAGACTGCCATTGGTATTGATTTTCATCGAGGTACGTAATCCAAGATGGCTGACATTGACCATATTGGATTCCACCCACCCCGCATCTTACGAACACGATATCTTGAGAACAATTTGACCAATCAACTTCAAACTTGAGAAGGTGCTTCACATCAGTTAGACAGCCATAGGTATTGATTTTCACTGAGGTACCTAATCCAAGATGGCTGCCATTGACCATATTGGATTCCGTCCGTCCCGCATCTTGTGAACGCGATATCTTGAGAACAATTTGACCAATCGACTTCAAACTTGAGACGGTGCTTCACATCAGTTAGACGGCCATTGGTATTGATTTTCACTGAGGTGCGTATTCCAAGATGGCTGCCATTGACCATATTGAATTCCGTCCGTCCCACATCTTGTGAACGCATCTCGAGAACAATTCGACAAATCGACTTCAAACTTGAGAAGGTGCTTCACATCAGTTAGACGGCCATTGGTATTGATTTTCACTGACGTACGTAATCCAAGATGCCAGCTATTGACCATATTGGATTTCGTCCGTTCCACATCTTGTGAACCCGATATCTTGAGAACAATTTGACCAATCGACTTCAAACTTGAGACGGTGCTTCACATCAGTTAGACGGCCATTGGTATTGATTTTCACTGAGGTACGTATTCCAAGATGGCTGCCATTGACCATATTGAATTCCGTCCGTCCCACATCTTGTGAACGCATCTCGAGAACAATTTGACAAATCGACTTCAAACTTGAGAAGATGCTTCACATCAGTTAGACTGCCATTCGTATTGATTTTCATCGAGGTACGTAATCCAAGATGGCTGCCATTGACCATATTGGATTTCACCCACCCCGCATCTTACGAACGCGATATCTTGAGAACAATTTGACCAATCAACTTCAAACTTGAGAAGGTGCTTCACATCAGTTAGACGGCTATTGGTATTGATTTTGACTGAGGTACCTAATCCAAGATGGCTGCCATTGACCATATTGGATTCCGTCCGTCCCGCATCTTGTGAACGCGATATCTTGAGAACAATTTGACCAATCGACTTCAAACTTGAGACGGTGCTTCACATCAGTTAGACGGCCATTGGTATTGATTTTCACTGAGGTGCGCATTCCAAGATGGCTGCCATTGACCATATTGAATTCCGTCCGTCCCACATCTTGTGAACGCATCTCGAGAACAATTCGACAAATCGACTTCCATCTCGAGAAGATGCTTCACATCAGTTAGAAGGCCATTGGTATTGATTTTCACGGAGGTACGTAATCCAAGGTGGCTGCCATTGACCATTTTTCCAAGGTGGCTGCCATTGACCATCTTGGATTCCATCCGTCCCGAATCTTGTGAACGCGTTATCATGAGAACAATAGTCCGATTGACTTCAAACTTGAGAAGGTGCTTCATGGTACATAAAACACGATGGCTGCCATTGACCATCTTGGATTCCGTCCATCCCGCATCTTGTGAACGCGGTATCGTGAGAACAATTCGTTCGATTGACTTCAAACTTGAGAAGTTATTTCACATCAGTTAGACGGCCATTGGTATTGATTTTCATTGAGGTAATATGTAATCCAAGATGGTTGCCATTGAACATCTTGGATTTCGTCCTGCATCTTCTTGTGAATGCGGTATCTTGAGAACAATTCGTCCGATTGACTTCAAACTTGAGAAGGTGCTTCACATCAGTTAGACAGCCATTGGTATTGATTTTCATTGAGGTAGTATGTAATCCAATATGGCTGGCATTGACCATCTTGGATTTCACTCCCCCATATTGTACCCATCTGTGCTGTAAATGCCATATCTTGAGATCTATTCCACCCATCGATGTATAAACCTCACCGTCCACAAATCCATATAGAAATACAGACTTGCAGTCCAGTGTTACAGGCTACTTGGCGGAGGACCTGCTAGCTACTCTGCTTGTTTAAGTTATTTCACCCGGCTAGCTACCTAACCTGATTTTGAAATTCGCACGGGGTTTATATAGCGTTGACTTCAGATATAATGTTTCGTGATATTATATATCTGAGTTTACTGAGATTGCATGACGAGCAGATTATCTCATAATTTCATGTGGTTGGGTCATTGGTAGTAGGAAGCCATGAAATCACTTAGAATTTGAGGACTGAATTGTGGGTTGTGGGAGACGTCACGGTGTCACTGATGACATCATGTCCGGTGATAACGTCTCTTTTGGTCTCGTAACTTCCGATTCGAGGTCACATCGGATGTGAGATCACTTTGGGCCACGTGACTGGTGTGGTGGATGTAAGACTAGGATTTTCCGGTAGAAAATGCGGAAAAACGGACTTCACATCTAAAAATGCGGAAAACCTGTTCATGTGAGTCTAGGTTGACCATCCGTGGTCCCAATGGGGCGTATATGGTCTCGTCTTGGAGAGCTCGTAGGCTACACTTTGGGTGGTTTGGACCGAAAATGATGTCATGATGCCCATGCGCAGTCGAGGCGTAGTAGCGAAAGTTGACATTATAGTTGTGTTTTTAAGAGATAGATGGGCCAGTCATAGTCCTAAGGGGCCGCGCAGGGTGTAGACTTGAAGCTCTCGTCGTGTAGACTACGTTCGTCATTTGATAAATGGTCCTTGTCAATCTTCGGCCATATTCGCTTGTGTTCGTATTTAACGGCGACCCATTCGACCAGGTCCATCCCTAAGCGTCTTCTGGCAGTTCGGGACTGCATTTCTTTTCAGAGCTTCTGTGGTTAGTAGCCCCATATTCTCTTCTAAGTGACAAGATGGACTAATGCGCGGGATCGCCCTTCATTTCAGCCCTATCCTATTCATATCTCGTCTTGGCTGTTTTCCTAAAATAGCGGCGCATTTTGATGTAAGCCTGTTGAAAGTTATCCTACCCGACTTCCTCGATCGAAGCCATTGACCATTGGTGGAAGTGACGTCATCACCGGAAGTGACGTCATCTCCGAAAAATACGTCCTTGCCAGGCATGAAACTGGTACCCATCCACTGCGCATGCTCGCTATATCGCCAATCGGTCAAACGTTACTAGATGACGGTAGCCAGTCTTCCATGCATGTGCTCTCACCTGGTGGTACCCTATACCTTGTAAGTCACGTCATCAGCGGAAGTGACGACATCGCCGGATGCGACGTCATCGCCGAAAGTAATGTCATCGTTGGAAAAGTGATGTCATTACCGGAAGTTACGTCATCGACGGAATAACATTATGGCGAATGGTGCTCCCTACAAGTTATAAGGTCCAGGCGGCCCCACCATGCGCCTTGACGTCACTTCCGCTGATGACCTCACTTCTGGTGATCACGTCACGTCCGGTGATGTCGTCGCATTTGGAGATGACGTCACGTCGGTCATGACGTCACTTACAAGCTACAGGGTACCGACAGAACCACCCGTGAGTGCTCATGTGTGCGGGGATATCCTTTCCGGAGATGACGTCACTCCGTCTTTTTCATCATAACGAGAGCTTCAACAAGACACCATGCTCACCCTATTTGGACACAGGAGTGCACCTAGATCGCCCCGAAACGTCCTTATGCAGCCAAAAATCTCTACTTCGCCTCGACTTCTCATGCGCTTCATGACCTTACAGTCACACTATGGCCAGGATACTGTATGTCTATGCACAACGAGATCTTTAACATGAGACCCTGTAAGCTAGATTTGGACTACATGTATGTTCGCACCTAAAAACTCCGCTCTTTCTCTAAAACTCTTTGACCGCGCATGCACACCATGTTTGTCTACATGCCAAACGCTTCAACATGACGCCCTGCATGGCCCATTCGGACCAGGAATTGTCCTTCAATCGCCCAAACACGCCCATGAGCACCCCAAAACTGCTCCCTTTCGCTACTACGCCTAGACTGCGAATGCGCACTATGACGCCCCATCGTCGTTTACTCCACGAGGGCTTCAAGACAAGACCCTACACGACCAATTGGGGCCACCTGGTGGCTCAACTAGACCCATTGTTCGAGTGTCCATTGTTCCGCATTTTCCCGAAAAATCATAGTTTTTCATCCACCCCTTTAGTCATGTTACCGGCAGTGACCTCACACCGGAAGTCACGTGACCGGAAGTGACGTCAACACCGGACATGGCGTCATCAGTGATTTTCACTCCTGAAACGCTAAGAGATTTCACAAATTTCTACTGCTGTCGTTGTAAACTCCAACCTGTACAATTCAGGAAATACCCATTCACAGCAAATTTCTTAAGATAACATATACACTGGACATGGTATATAAAATGATCTGTATGCTTTTCCTGAAAAGTCACTAGTGGTTTGACAAAACATTTTTCAGAAATAACTGCTGTATATAAATCTGCATTTCGCATGATTATTAGGACTCTTCTGTTGAGGGACAACTCGTGGAAAATTTTGGAGAAAGTCTGAGATGAAACTTGTACAGGTCTTCATACTTAACGGTAGGTCAATATTCTGCTTTGGAGTTAAAACTGCCTGACACAATATAACTATATGATAAGGAATAATGAAACTCTTGATGAGATATTATTTAAATCAGTATCACATTAATGTTAATCATTGAAAGGGGTTATTGAAAGAGATTGAATGAATTAACAGTCTTATCATAAACTCGCCCAAAACACGGAAACATTTGGAGGACGGTCAGAACATTTTGCTATGCCAAAGATACCAGTTTCGCGGCGCATATAATCTTCCTTCAAGCCCGGCAGACCGAATTTTCGCCAAGATTTATAGCCCATCCATCTATTTAAACCTTGTTACCGTTATTTCTTCCGTCGATGTACATCTTATTTTTTTTCTACACCCTGCCCTTCACAAGAAGACAACTTCGCAGTGTTACCTGACTGAATGAATCAGGCTGAAAATCTGGTCTAGATCAACTAGAAGAATAAAGATAATGGAATTTGTACACTATCGAACCTAGTGCATCTGGGATATAGCATCAAATTATGTTTAATGGTTTGCATAGGCCGCCATGACCCAATCTAAATAAAATTAAATCCTATCTGCTCCCCCATTTGGATATGCCAACATAGCGACATATACGATTGGGGAGCATTGGAAGGATATTAATTTATTAAGATTGGCCAAGACTATGCAAAACTTGGACGATTGGCATCGTAACGAGTTCTGACTTTTCCATTGATCTCAGTATAATATGAACTATTTTTAAACATGTATCAAGCAGACAATGGATTCTTATTAATAGTCGAGGATATTTTAATGTTTCGCGACCTTCTATCTGAAGAATTATGGGTCATTTTAATAGGGCAACCTGAATGGATCATCAAAACTATAATCTTCTTGCGATTCTTGTATAAATTTGGACTTTATTTTTCCTTGGCGAATCTGTTTGATGTCTTCAAACGTTTCCAACTCTTCATATTAGACTGATTATTGCAAGTGTATTGACATATTATTCACCTATAAAGGTGATTATTAAATTCAAAATAGAAATGTCGAATGTTATACTTTTGGGATATTTTTTATCAGACAAAGTTTATGTTAATTACAATTGAGCTTTACGGGGAAAAGGCCAACAATCCCAGGTTCATTTTGAACGTATTTGTATGATTAAATCATTCAAAGAATCGTGGACAAATTCAAAACGGCGTCTATGCGGTTTTCCATGAACGGTATGATATTCATCGAATTGGGGGTAGCTTTCAAAATAATTTTCCGTATTCATTAAAATTGAGCTTCAACAAATAACTGCATACTGCTTCAGGCTAAACTTTAGCTTGTTGACAGAATTTCCAGTGGAACATTTTGGGTAAATTCTGATTGGTTACCAAGACCGATCTTATTTTCAAATTTCCATAATGGGTTATTCAATTCAAAATTAAGCTACTCGACATCAAAGCTCATCATCTTGGGTATATCGTGGGGGTATTCTGCGTCAATTTCTGTGCGAGAAGTGTGACTTAATTATATAAGATGATACAAACACACTCAAAAATATCACGAAAAACACGAATCTCCGCTGAGAAAGTTTACAAACATTGAGATTTATAACAATATGCACTTGGAATATGTCTAATATGATAAGTTGCGATTTGGAAACGCTTGAACACGTCAAACAGATTCGTTACGGTAAAATAATGTCCCCATTTTGACGAGGAAATTCAATTCACCCAAGTTTTAACTTAATATAAAAACACATTGATCTGTGTTTCTGGTGGTTTTTATTAATAAAATTTTGTCCAGAAACTAGCTCGCATTTAGTGAATAACGTATTATATTCCAGGATACATTTGGATACGGTGTGTAGGTTAAGAATATCCCTTGGCTAAGAGTGTTCGAGTCCTATCTCCCAGACCAGCTAAAACACTTTTTTCCACATTGGGGACAAGTGTCCGTCCCTGTTTGCAATAGAAAAGGATATGAAAGGGACACTAATCACCAGGACATTCTTATCCATCACAATGCTCCCAAAGTGACTTCATACATTGGACAGCATAACCAACATTGGTAATGCATGACACTCCTGGTATTGTTGAGCAAGACATAATAATATTTAGATCGATTGTGCCATTCATAACAAAGATAAGGTTGTTTCATTTACACGTAGTACAGTAGTAGTAAAAGGCTAAATTCTGTCGTATTCGGGGGTGCACGTCATCGAACATGGTCCCCGACAATATCGCCCTTCCAGCATAATGACAAGTGTAGAACCCTTATTTTCTCCACATGTCCTATGCAAAGAATCAGAGGGCCTAGAGACATGAGGATTTTACAAAATGAGTTGCCTGGACCCAGGCTTCCGCCCTAGGGTAATGTGAAGTGAGGGCATAGGGCTGCGCAGGCGCAACCGGAAGTAGAACCCTGTAAGGAAAACCAGTGGGGCGAGAGAAATGTGGATTTCATCAAATGAGTCATCTGGACCCAGGCTTCCATCCTAGCGTAATATGGAGTGAGGGTATAGGGCTGAGCATGCGCAACCGGAAGTGGAATCTTGTACGGAGTACCTTCCCATGTCTTTAGGCCCTCTGGTTCTCGGTACAAGACATGTGGAGAAAGTAAGGGTTCCCCACTTGCCATTATGCTAGACATGTAGCTGACGATATTGTTGAGGACCATGTTTGACGTGCATTCCAGAAGATGTCGTTGAAGTGACTGAAGGACATATACAGTATTAACTCTTGCTGCATTTTCCCCGGACATGTCAATTAACATTGAAGTAACTGAAGGACATATAAAGTAGCATTGAGGAGCAGATAACTTTTGCTACATTTTTACCGGCGACATCAATTAACATTGAAGTAACTAAAGGACAGCTTTGGTCACATTGAGGGACAGATAATTCTTGTTGCATTTTCCCCTGCGATATCAATTAATATTGAAGTAACTGAAGAGGAAATTCGGTCATATTCAGAGGGAGATCACTCTTGCATGCGGAGTCACGTGACCAGAAGTGACCCTTTACCCATGGGCACCATTTTATCTGATATTGTGCGCATGCGCAGGGATCAAAGGATACTTCCGGTCACGTGACTTCGCATGCAAGAGTTATCTCCCCATGGATATCACCGAATTTAGCTATTTACTACTACTTATTACCTCTGTTTCAAACGGAGTAGTTTTTCACAAAATGTGATAATTAATGAAACCGTTATTAATGCAGAACAGTATATAATGAAATTGGATCATTAACAAGAAAGATATAGCCATTCAAATACACATAACCAGACCCTTTTTTTGGAAAGGAGTAGTTAGTTAACTTTGGAAATTGCCCCCAAATAACGTCATATTCTTGGGTACTTATACAAATCTAGTCATAATTAGCACTGCTCTCAAAGCCGATTACAGGCGCGGCGTAGCAGGGTGGAGGGGGGAGGGGGGGGGGGGCAGCGGGGGCCTAGGAGTTCAAATTTTATTGTGACTAATTGTCCCACGACGCCCGTCTTGGGGCCCGTCCGTCCGTCGAGGCGTGCATGCGTGCGTGCGTCCGACTTCATTTCCGGACAATAAATTTAGAAAAACTGAACGGATTTTTTCAAATTTGGTATGTGGGTACCTAGCCTCAAGATCTCACTTGGGATTCTTTTTACGCCGATCCACCTATAGGTGGCGCCCAAAATTTCGTTTCCGTGCCATAACTTTTGAAAAACTTAACGGATTCTTTTCAGACATGGTATGTGGGTACCTCGCCTCAGGATCTCGCTTGAGATTGTTTTTTATGCCGATCCGCGTATAGGCGGCGCCACCTTGGGGCCAAGTTAAAATTTTGTTTCTGTACAATAACTTTTGAAGAACTGAACAGATTCTTTCAAATTTGTGATGTGGGTACCTCACCTCAACATCGCGCTTGGGATTGTTTTTCGCACCGATCGCCACTCGGGGGCCAAGTTAAAATTTCGTTTCCGGACAATAAGTTTCGAAAAACTGAACGGATTTTTTTCTCAAATTTGGTACGTGGGTACCTCACCTCAAGATCTCGTTTGGGATTGTTTTTCGCACCGATCCGCCCATAGGTGGCGCCACCTGGGGGCAAAGTTAAAATCTTGTTTCCTGACAATACCTTCTGAAAAACTGAACGGATTTTTTTTAATTTGGTATGTAGGTAGGCCTACCTCGCCTCAAGCTCTTGCTTGGGATTGTTTTTCATGCTGATCCGCCTAAACGTGGTGGCATTTTCATGCAAAGTGCCATCTTCTTCCCACTGTTTGTTCTGTCTGATGAACTCCAGCATGGTCTTCATGAAGGATCAGTTTCATATGATATCCGACTCTCTTTTTCGATCAAAACGTTAATTAGCGCCGGAAATTGCCGCGTTTAGGACCCACATCTTCAAAGTATTCAGCTTGGCATTCATGCAAGAAATTACGCATCGATGAAGTGACCTTTTCTTGAGGTGACAAAACTTGGGTCAATAGGGAATATGTCCGACGGGGTAGTGAGTTCCAGTTTTTATTTTTGTTGACAAATGTTTTATTGATCAGCATATTCCAGAGTAATATAATTTGGGTATGTAGTGGTGAAGGGGACAGGGTAGTCCCCCGTAGCCCGCGGTTACTTCCAAAAATCAATGTCGGACTTACTGATTTCTGTTTCAGATAGTCCGAAATAATAATCAAGACTCCGACAAGATGGCTTGGCGAGGGATGCTATTTTCTGGCGTCTTTTGCTTGTTTATCACCTCCTTTTGTGGAGAGTATCGACTCATGCGCTCCTGGCTGTATCTGCGGAACTAAATCATTCAAATGTCAGGGATTGGCGTCATTTCCGGTTCCACCATCCAGCGCCAGAGAGGTGGAATTCCTCGAATCGAGATTCGATGTTCCTTCCAATGCTTTTGGCCATCTACCGTTATTGGAGCGTGTGTCCTTCAGAAATTGTGACATCGGAGTCATTAATCAATGTTCTTTTTCTGGACTGAGCAATGTAGGCGTAAACATCAACGGAAGCAGAATAAAAACAATCGATTCTCATGCGTTTTTCCAACTTTCCAAAGTTGATTTTACACTATCACATTCAAATATCAGTCAAATTAAATCTTACGCTTTTTCAAGCATAAGTGGCGTAAACCACTGGAATCTAGTGTATATTAATGCCACAGCATTATACACTCGAGCCATATACAACGTTTCCAAAGTGAAAAAAATGCAGATTTACTCTAGTACCTTGAGGAAATGAGAACAGATGCAATTTCTGGACTAAGAGATATAGAAGAATTCACCATGTTCGGCAACAGCATTCGAAATTTCAACTGTCATTCAATAGAGGACATTGTGATGACGTTGTCTTCGTTCGCGTTCTTCGGCAACGGGTTTTATTGTGACTGTGGACTGGCGTGGTTATGGTCCTTGGACAAGGCTCTGTCAGGGACGATGACACAGATTATACAAGATAATAACTGCTACGGTCCGAAAAAATATTTCAAGATCAAATCTTTGAAAGAATTCAATGTCGTGGATCTCCAATGTGGGCCAGTCTCCTGTTCTGAAATTGATGTCGATAGTCTACCAGAAAGAAGATTGACTTGCGCCAAGGAACGCCTAACTCTGCAACCATCTACTAAGATGAAAGAATTTGTGCCAGTTACAAGAGACACTCAAATACCGTTGAACTATTCTTCCGAAACGAGAAAGGAAGAAGCTGTGACATCGCTTATATCAAGATTGACAACTACTACAGGTGATATGGCTCCCGAGAAAGATATTTCTAGCACCAGTGTGAATGTGACGTCTGGAATTACAAAAATAACAACGGCAGCAACGACGACTCATCGGACAAGTACTGAATCTAGCAAAACCATCGAAACCACCACGGATCGTTTATGGGCAACAACGCCAACCACGGACAGCTTGGATGAAACAGAAACTACAGAAAGTCAAATCAGTGACTCTGAGAAAACAAGTCCGCAATTCTCTGTAACCATGATAACGGAGCGTAAAGAATTTTCATTTGATGACAGTGAAACTAGGGACCGTCATTCGACCCATGTGACATCTATAGTACTGCTCCCAACCACGGAAACTGTCCGTTTCACAGAAGCTACGTCATCCAATGAAATTCCCCATTCTTCATCGAGCCAGTCAACGGTCGGCATTGACCCTCAGGTAGGACTAGCCAGTGTATTGATGGATACTGCGCTTACTAGTCTACCTACGCCCGATGCTGACCGAGGCTCAGCGACTTCCACCAATACAAATGTTCCTGATGATACCGCTTCTACCCTCAGCGTGGAAATGGGTCATGCCGAATCTACAGAAATAACCCCACCTTCAAGTGATCAAACATCCATCAATAACGTCACATTAAAAACACATTCATCACATGATGGTTCTAAGGCAAGAACCATAGCTAGGGCAACGCTCCCTTCTTCATCGTCAATGACTGATCGAACGTCTAACGAAACAGTTACTTGGGCTAGTGATCGCACGTCTACCGAAACCGTTACTTGGGCTAGTGATCGTACATCTACCGAAACAGTGACTTGGGCTAGTGATCGAACGTCCAACAAAACAGTTAATTGGGTTGGTGATCAAACGTCCACCGAAACAGTTACTTGGGCTAGTGATCGAAAGCTGTCAGAGAAGATTGGAACTCTTTCCGGTCGTATTGCTTTGGAGCACATGAAATCAATCGATACAAGTACCGATGTGATCTCTTCGAATATTAATGCTGACATTTCAGGAGAAATAACGACAACAGCAGAAGTACATGTAATGTCGCAATATAGTAAATCGGACGTAGATGGGACATCGCGACATCCATCAACTATGCCAACCATGAGTGATACAGAAATGGCCGGTGTTAACATGGGTGAGAGCTCAGACGAAGTTCTACGATGGATAGAGAAATCGGTGAATACCCTTGTAGATAAATTTGAGGGGTTGGAAACAAATATGAGTACCATAAAAGATGATCTATATGGCGCAGAAGGACTTGAGAACAGAATCCAGCATATAGCGGGACAATCTGAAGGAAAGGTTGGCGAGCTGGAAATAATGCGCAAAGAAAATAAGAATTTGAAAGAGGAGCTTGCACTTGTGAAAGCATTATTGATCAAACTTGATAGGAAAGTAGATATACAAAGTGCCCAAATTGTAGATTTGAAATCGAGGGAAATGAGAAATAACATTATAATTCAAAACATCCCTGAAAACCAAGGAGAAGATTTAATTCAAGCTTGTATGAGCATATTTGAAAACGACCTTGGACTTAGTGACCTCGAGTTGAAAAATTTGCAGGTTGTACGAGTGCACCGAACTGGGACGTATTCCGCACAACGAAAATACCCACGGCCAGTTGTAATTAATTTCGGGTCATTCAAACAAAAGGAAAACGTACTGCACAAAGCCCAGGATAAGAAAAACAAACTCGAGAGCGGAGCAAAACTGTATTCACAATTCCCCGAAGAGATACGCGAGAAACGCCGCCGCTTGTTTGAAGTCCACAATGACTACACGGAGAAAGGAATCGTTACAAAGGTCGCTTTTGATAAGCTAATTTTCAACAATGGGACTGTGTACCGAGAACGGGTAAAGATCCCGCGCGCCGAAGATCTTTTAGAAGAACGCGAGCAAAGGGCAGTCGACATGAACATCGAGACAGGTGATCGCGTTGAAGACAGCGGGACAACGTTCTTGTCAACAGCCACTTGTGTAAAATCTATTAACGAGGTGCGGAGATTTACCCGGCAGGTTATGAAAGATCCACAGCATGCGAAATCAGCGTACAACACCGTGGTCTATCGATACAGGGACGAAGATGATAAAGTACACGAGGGATATGACGACGAGGGAAATGCAGGGACGGGAAACAGAGTGATGAAATGGTTGAAGAAGAACGAAATTAGTGGCATGGCCATACTAGTTACGGTGATGGGTCCTGCACAATATCTCGGTTGGAAGCCGCGGCGATACCAGCTAGCCTTACAGTCAGCAAGGAGTGCAATTTCTAAATTAAAGGATAAACGGGGATCGGTAATGTAAATCTTGACTTCTTCGCTAATCTGCAAGGGGACGACAAATAAACGGAGTTGATTCATCATGTAACTCTGATTATACCACGAACACGATATCTATATATAAAGATAATCGTTTGATGATACTAGCATTTGTCACCCATTGCCCATACTAGTCTTTATCATATCTACGTAATTTCAAGTGCATGGGGCGACATAATCCTTTCTACAGATTCGGAATGACATTTGGTAAAATACAATAAATGTGCCAGGTATTATATTTGATGAAATACGAAGGTAAAATGTTTGTTTGTATGTAGATTGAATGGACCGTGTATACATATTGGAGCTGATATGACCTTTAGATATAACCAAGGAAAATACCAATGCCAAGATTGTAAATTCATTAAATTAGTGTACTACAGAAGTCTCCAAACTGTGACGGTAAGAGTATTTGCTCCTGTCCGCCAGTGGGCATTTGAGTCGGGTAGGACAAAATCCTATGCAATGTATCGCTCTTACAGCAGCCTGGCAACGTTGTATTGTGACGTCATGCGACAATCGGATATGACGACAACATCATAACGTAAAACAAAGGGCATTACGCTTTATATAATGACGTCGTTGGCGTTACAATAGAAAATGTCGTCTTGAACGTGGATATGTGCATATACAAAATATTACATTGACAAGGGTGATCTGTTATGCCACCCAGCTCAATTTCGACGTTCATGGAAATGCCGCTTGCTCAATTTATTGCACTATTTCAGGCCGCTCTGTCTCTTTACATGTTTTCCAGTCCATATTCATTCTCAAAGAGAGCCGTGTCTACCCGCGGGAGACCAAAGCGACTCTCATGTAAACTGGTGACATTTTTGAATCTCCAATCTCAAAGCGAGGCAGCATGACATCATTCTCAAAGCGAGCCGTATCTACCCGCGAACTACTTCCTGTATTAGATAACTCGCTTTCACGGCCAAGTATACATACCGACAATAATTTGTTCGCGATTGATATGCTCCGAAACGGAAAGAGTCATTTCCCAATTATATAGCCCACGTTATGTTTAGCAATTCGCTTCTAACTCCGCAGAGTCAGCAGGCCAGTGACAAGCCAGATAATCATACGCCGCCTACTCACCCAACCACCTCGCTGGGGATCTAATAACACCCCAGCCACCAGTCAGATTTTTGGACCGGATTCGGGGCCTTCGCGCACATCGCCGGAAGTGACATCATATATAGTAAAATAGATGTTTAACGAAAATTTTGATTACTTTTCAAGTCTGCATAATACCTCCGTTGACCTAGCGTTAAAAAGAATTATCTGGAGATAATTTTCCCTGTTTATCTGGACAGAGCATATGAAAAGTAGTTCGCTCATGTGCAACACTAAAGGAGTTGTTTGGTCGGATTCAAACTGAACCGTGCGTTGGTTGGTTTCCCCTATACGTCACAGCAACGTAGTAAAGGTCAACTTCCGCTATTGGAGGCAGGGATGTTATTGGAGCCTGCGAAATGGAGCATGCGCTGTGGGGAGGTTGCTACTCACCCCCCAAATTTTGGGGGGATGGCTCCCATTTACGCGTGAGACTCTTTCTCGCAGTAGGGAGTCTCGCGAGACGAGAATGGTCCATATTTTGTCTCCCCTGACTCGAGCGCCTACTAGCGGGCAAGGGCAAATTACTCGTACACGGACAGTTTGGAGACTTCGCTATTGGGTAATTTGCTATATATGCTACGGCCATAATAGAACAATAGGCTATTATCTGGATAAATTGCGCCTAGGTGACTACGTTTCGTTGCAATATCAATGTATATATTTATATATGAAGGTATAGAAATATAAACTTGTGGATAATAATTAATGGATTTGTATAAGATATTGCTCAGTTTCAAAATGTATACGGTTAGACAAATTAAATAAGGTCAGTAGAATGATAAACCATTTTGCGAATTCCATGGCAAATGTGATTATATGAGAAATGATTAACATAAATCTGTTATGAAGCATTTTGTAAATTATACATACAGATATAAATTAGATAGCGGTTAAGTAATATGAGCTAATACGAAAAAAAAAATTGTATATCATAAAATCAAAATCACAGTATGCACCCAGGCTCCTACGAGTATACAGGGCGCGATAAAAGGTCAAGGTCAATTGTTTTATGCACGAAAATACACATAACAGAGGCGATTCATCAGGGCCTACACATTTTGTTTGGGATATGGAACATACTATGTATAAATTGTATACATCGAATACATCTTCAGGAGATATAGTATCTTACTGACTTGTATAGGAATGAATTAATTTATTGCTCAAATCTTCACCTGCTATTGCTATGGCCGTATCTCCCTTTGGAGTATCCTTTGCGAAATAATTAAAACGAAAGTTGTCTCCCCTTAGGGAGCTCAGCTAGGTTACTTAAGCCCCTGCTCTCTCCTGATACTCCCACTTTCTCTTTACATGCTGCTCGCGAGTGGTTGCTTCAAGGAGTTCCTTATAGTGTGCTAGTTTGGTTTTTTCTAAGCTAGTATTCTTGCTGTATTTACGTAGACATTATGTCTGATATATCTGTCCCTGTAAATTCTAAATCTTGCCGTTCGTCGGCAGTTTTGGTCTAGTTTGGATGCTCACACTGTCTGTTTCTCATGCAAAGGTCACCTTTGTTACCGTCAGTCCACGTGTATGAAGTGTCTAAGTTGGGATGATACCGCCTGAAAGAATTATGCCCAGGCTAGACGAGCGTATTTATTACGGGCTACGGAAGACCCTGGTTTATCTACCGACGAGAGACACCAAAATGAAATTGCTTTTGTCGGAGATTTCAAATTTAACGAAGATCTTTCTGGCTCTCGTTTTGGATTTATCGCATAGACTTAGTCCTGCCATGTCAATATCGTCGTCTATTAGAATTTCCCCCAGTGGGACTGCTGTACGAGAAGTTAGGGATAATTTCCAGATAGTTGGTAAAATCTTGTCTGGCGTGTTTGTGCACAAACCCGTTTCTTTGTTTGGACAACAAAGGTTTCTGTCCCAAGCCCGGCCTTCTCGATCGCTTTTTTGTTATCGACGAACGAAAGATTTCAGCTCCACGGGTCGGCCTGCAGTCCAGTTCTTTGGGAAAAGAAATGATTCAACGTATTACATCTTCGCAGGATTACAAGTTGTCTGCAGGGAAGTATTCTAGCTGATTTTTAAACGATAACATATCCTTTCATTTTCGTTGTTGTTGTTGTTGTTGTGTTTCGGGACCTTCCAGTTTTTGGTAGTTTACATCTTTGCATACAGTTCATTGTGCCTACCAAAATTTTACTCTCTTGTTAAATCAAGTGTTATTTGTTTATTTGATATCGTGTGATCAAGAGAGAGAACTTGCAGAGGTTTTTTCTCTGTCATTTACTTACGTTGTTGTTGTTGTGTTTGTCTTCGTCGCCACAAGTCGAAGCTATACACACCGTCTTTGTTACATTTTAATGTGCCTACCAAATTACTCTCTTTGTGTAATCAAGGATTATCACTTTATTCGTGATATGTTTTGATCAAGAAAAGAGATCACGAGATTGTTTATTAAGAAATTGTGCTATACTTTGGAACACATTTTCTGCTAGTAAATATTGCATTGTTAAATAGTTGTAATATTTATTTTTCACAACCAAAATTTTCCCGTCGGAATACTGAATTAGTCTTACAATTCAAATTGACTTGAGCTTTAATTTTATTTCCTCTTACTGAGAAATTATTATTAGCTTGAGTGTGAGTTTTATTTCTTCGGGAAGACTTTAGCAATGTTTCTCGTTCGACGACATGTAGGGTGTTTATTGATCCTTCCCTGGTCTGACGGCCGGGCAAAGATCAAGCCTCCTGCGGGCGGTCTACTTCTACTTCGTAAGCTGCTTTCGTCCGAGAACGTTTACCGGTTATAGCCTAGTAGAGGAACGACAAACAGCTCACAAGTCAAAGCTATACACACCGTCTTTGTTACATTTTAATGTGCCTACCAAATTACTCTCTTTGTGTAATCAAGGATTATCACTTTATTCGTGATATGTTTTGATCAAGAAAAGAGATCACGAGATTGTTTAAGAAATTGTGCTATACTTTGGAACACATTTTCTGCTAGTAAATATTGCATTGTTAAATAGTTGTAATATTTATTTTTCACAGCCAAAATTTTCCCGTCGGAATACTGAATTAGTCTTACAATTCAAATTTACTTGAGTTTTAATTTTATTTCCTCTTACTGAGAAATTATTATTAGCTTGAGTGTGAGTTTTATTTCTGCGGGAAGACTTTAGCAATGTTTCTCGTTCGACGACATGTAGGGTGTTTATTGATCTTTCCCTGTTCTGATGGCCGGGCAAAGATCAAGCCTCCTGCGGGCGGTCTACTTCTACTTCGTAAGCTACTTTCGTCCGAGAACGTTTACTGGTTACAGCCTAGTAGAGGAACGACAAACAGCTACTAAGCAACGTTCTTTGCCGTTTTTATCTCGCCTTACGAAGTAAAGGGGAGATATTGTGAGGGGGGGAAGAGGATGTCGTCGTCGGTGTCCCCTGCCTGGAAATGATAAGGTTTTTGGTTTAGCAAATTAAAAAAAAATCTAGAAAAATTAGAAAAAATATTAAAAAAATAAAAAAAATATGGAGGGTGGGTATGCCACCTGGGGGTACTACCACTGGGGTGCTCCAGTGTTAAAATCCCTATGATAGAGTTTTGCGTTTAGCTGAAGTGCACATGTACATCTGTACTTAGAAAGTTTGTTGCAGTTGTCAGCTGTCATTGGATGATTATGAAACTTGGTACACATGTTTCTTATGATTAGAGGATGTACCTGTGCTATTTTTGAGAAGAAATATTAATTTTTCTCCAAATTATGGCAAATGAATGAGTTTTCTGTTTAGGTAAATTGTACATGTAGGCCTCTATATGTATACATGTACATGTACATGGTGAGTTTGTTGCAGTTGTCAGCTGTCATTGGATGATTACGAAACTTGGTACACATGTTTCTTATGATTAGAGGATGTACCTATGCTATTTTTGAGAAGATATATTAATTTTTCTCCAAATTACGGCAAATGAATGAGTTTTCTGTTTAGGTAAATTGTACATGTAGGCATCTATATGTATACATGTACATGGTAAGTTTGCTGCAGTTGTCAGCTCTCATTGGATGATTACAAAACTTGGTACACATGTTTCTTATGATTAGAGAATGTACCTGTGCTATTTTTTAGATGAAATATTAATATTTCTCCAAATTATGGCAAATGATGGAGTTTTGCGTTAGCTGAAGTGCACATGTACATCTGTACACCACAGTTTGCTACAGTTGTCAGCTGTCATTGAATGATTATGAAACTTGGTACACATGTTTCTTATGATTAGAAGATGTACCTGTGCTATTTAGGAGATGAAATGTTAATTTTTGTTCATATTTTGAGGGTTTTGTCTAAGTAATCTGCCAATAATAATGTACATGTATATAGATGTACATCTGTACATGGAAAGTTTTCTGAAGCTGTCAGCTTTCATTGGATGAGTTTGACACTTGCTACCCAAGTTCAATGTGACTCGACGATGTGCATGTGCTATTCAAGAAATATGACATTAAATATGAATTCTTGTCCTAATTATTGCATTTTAGACTTTGTACCTTTCCATTGATAAGGTTTTTGTTGGGCAAATCTGACCTATCCAGAAGTAATATGACACTGGACTGCAATATGCAGCAGTAATCCCACATGGCACTGGCCTATCCAGCCATAATTCTAAATGGGACTGACCTATCCCGCTGTAATCCCACACAGGTTTAGCCTATCCAGCAGTAATCTCACATGGGACTGGCCTCCCCAGCCATAATCCCACACAGGATTGCCGTATGCAGCAGTAATCCAACACTGGACTGCCTATGCAGCAGTAATCCCACACGGGACTGTCCTATCCAGCATTAATCCCATACGACACTCATCTATCCAGCAGTAATCCCAGACAGGACTGGCCTATCCAGCAGTAATCCCACTTGAGACTGGACTATCCAGCAGTAATCCCACAGGGGACTGGTCTATCCATCAGTAATAACACACGGGACTGGTCCACCCAGCAGTAATCCTACACAGGACTGGCCTACCCAGCAGTAATCTCACATGGGACTGACCTATCCAGCAGTAATCTCACACTGGACTGCTCTATGCACCAGTAATCCGACGGCACTGACCTATCCATCCTACATGGGATTAACTTATAGGCCAGTAATCCCACATGGGGCTGATGTTATTGTCTGTCCCAGATAATCTATTCCAGACATTATTGTCTGTACCACATCACCTATTCCAGACCTTATTGTTTGCTCTACATGTATGCTTTCAATACTGCTGCACCTTCGGCGGATGACCCCGCAAGGCGAGATGTTGGGGTTCTCAGAACGCTTGTTCTTCTACGACTGCTTCGTCCAAAACATCGTTTGGACTACAGCTTTTGTTTGATCTTAATTTTTATGCTGTATGATAACTTCATTTGAGGACTTATGTGAAGTTTAGACCTCAAATTGGAGGGTGAGTCAAGATTGAACATTGTTCTTTTCATGTGTTTTTATTGGAAATCACCGGTTGTCTTCTGTAGAAGCTTTTGATTGGTCAATTCAATTTATGAAATTTAATGACCTTAGTTTATCTGCCGGCGAGAGACATAAAAATGTAATTGCTCTCATCGGGGAATTTTAAATTTAATGAAGATCTTTCTAGTTTACGTTTTGGAAGTATCTTTGTGTTGACGTCGGGGATGATGCTACCGGGCGGAGTTACGCCCAGGATTAACGTTTTTCAACGTGTACATCATCTCCTCTGCGTTTTAAATCTCGGCTTTCTTCTGCAGCTGTTTTGCCCATAACAGCTTCGCGAACTACGGCTGTTCGTTCGGACTCCACTGTGACTTTTCGAATTTCGGATTTACATTTTTTCGGATTCAACTTTTGTTGTTTTTCGTTCTACGTCGTTCTTGTACGCCATAACGTCCTTTCTGTTCACCTAAACGACGTTTCTCGTACATCACAACGCCGTTCGCATTCTCCACAACGCTATTCTCGTTTGCATTACGTCGTTCTGTCACACCTCAACGACGTTCCAATTCGCCGTCACGTCGTTTCTCATACACCTGTACGTCGTTCTTGTTCGCCTGTGTGTCGTTCACGTACGCCTCAACATCGTTCCCGTACGTTAGCACGTCGGTCATTATGTCTGTTCGTCGTTTCTCGTACACCTCAGCGCCGTTTTCCCGTACGCCGGCATCTGTTCGATGTTCCCGTACGCCACAACGCCGTTCACCACGCCGTTCTTTTATACCTCATTATCAGGGTCGTCAAGTTCGACATTTCCGGTCTCCATTGCTAGATCTTTCTCTTGATCGTCATCGAGGCTTCGACGTTTGTTCGCCTGCACGTTCGGTGTTTCCTACGATTCACCATCGTCGGTCGTCGGTTTGAGTGGCAAGTCCTCCCGTTCGGAGTCAACATCGCCCCTTGTATCACTTCTCCAGTCATGGCGTTTTTCTCCATCTCGGGGCTTTCACATCGAGGTTTACTTAGGTTCGTCGTTACTTTGGGGCAGTTTTTCGACACACTCCATCAAGTGCTTCGTCCCCCGATAGACCGTTGGACCAGTTTTTAGACGTTGGCACCATAGTTGTTTTGTCATCAACTCATAGGGATATTCATTTCTACGCAGGACCTTACTCTTTACGGACGTCTCCTAGTTCGGCCACTGCAGTACCATCTGTCTTATCTTCAGACGTCATCCCTCAATCCATTAGTGCCGGTATTGACGTCTCTACATCCACTTCTGATTTGGGGGCAGTCCCGCCTCAACGTCATGCGGGGAGTTCCCTTCCGATTTCCTTCTCCGGATCACCATCTCTACACCGATGCTTCTGAGACCGGTTGGGGAGCCCATCTGGAGGGATGGTGTCCGGCAGTTGGTCTAGGCTGGATGCCAGACTTCACATCAACCTCTGGAGATGAAGGCAGTCATCCTAGCAGTTCAGCATTGGAGTTGGCGTCTCGGGTATTCGTCCCTTCTCTTCGCTACGGACAACTCTACTGTCAGTGCTCACATCAATAAGATGGGTACCACACGATCTTTCTCAACGTTTCGTCTGGTGTGGGATCTTTACGACTGGGCCCTCATTCATCACTGTCATCTCAGTGCTCGCCATGTTCCGGGTCGGCTCTATGTCTTAGCGGACCGCCTTTCTCGTCCCGACACCGTGCTTCATTACAACGCATATAAGGGATGTGGCAAGGGGTGCCGACATACTGACAGAGTCACATGACTTCACAGTATAGTCTTCTGGTTAACCTATTCTAAAGCACATACCAAGAATCTAACGATTCGTGATATGTGTTGTATCTCAGGTACGCTTTTATTGTACCTGTTTATGTGGCAACTTGGATGACATGACCACACGGCCCCTAGCACCGGCATAAGCGGTATTAGATACAAATCTAGAGAGCTATGATGGAAATGCTCTGACAACTCGTATATTGGTAATTGGTGAGCTGTGTCGCTGTGATAACTCGTACACTGGAGATTGGTGAGCTGTATCGTCGTCAGATGAAAATGACGACAATTAACACAGAACACTAGTCTGTAAGGCCCGATGTCGACCCAGCATCAACTTCCCACAATGCCAACATATATCACAGACCAAAAGGTCTGTACAGGGGGGGCGGGCCTCGGGGACGAAACGTCCACCAGCAGAATCTCGCCATATACAGGTAAAAATTACAACTCATATAAGGGATGTGGGAAGGGGTGCCGTCATACTGACAGAGTCACATGACTTCACAGTATAGTCTTCTGGTTAACCTATTCTAAAGCACATACCAAGAATCTAACGATTCGTGATATGTGTTGTATCTCAGATACGCTTTTATTGTACCTGTTCATGTGGCAACTTGGATGACATGACCACACGGCCCCTAGCACCGGCATAAGCAGTATTAGATACAAATCTAGAGAGCTATGATGGAAATGCTCTGACAACTCGTATATTGGTAAATGGTGAGCTGTGTCGCTGTGACAACTCGTACACTGGAGATTGGTGAGCTGTCAGACCGAATGGCAACTTCATCTGGATGTCTTCCGCCAGATCTGCAGCATCTGGGAGACCTCCTTGATCGACCTGTTTGCGACGAGGAACTATGCGCAGCTCGCTCTCTTCGTCAGTCCGATTCTGGACCCTCAAGCTTCCGCTATAGACGCTATTCAATCAACTGGGACAACTTGCTGGCTTATGCCTACCCGACCATGGCCCTGATTCAGGAAGTTCTTCAAAGATTACTCAGCACGACTGCGTCATTCTGCTCGTGGTTCCGTGGTGGCCTCGTCGTCAGTGGTTTCCGGTACTGGTTCCGCTTCTCACCGCTCCGCCACGTCGTCTTCCAGTTTGGCCCAGCCTGTTGCGTCAACCTCACGAGATAATACCTCACAACCCGCGGTGGCTCAACTTACACGTCTGCAGACTATCCAGAATGCACTTACAGTCCAAGGATTTTCAGCAGAAGTTGCACAGACGATGGTTTCAGCCAATCGATCTTCCACATCGCAGCTCTATCAATCGAAATGGGTCTATTTCGTCTCCTGGTGCCGAGAACGTGATTCCGATCCCGACTCTGCCTCTCTTTCCTTAGTAGCTGACTTCCTCCTTCACCTACATCGTGATTAGAAGTTTCAAATCAGCACCATTGAGGGGTATCGGTCTGCTTTGGCCAGGGTTTTACGTCTTTCGACCGGCATCGACATTAGTCTGAACGACAATATCTCTGCTCTCCTACATGCTTTCGCCTTATAGTCTCGCCGTACTCGCCAGCTGTTACCGAAGTGGGATATTGGTGTGGTTCTTAGTGCCCTGCTTCGTCCGCCCTTCGAACCTTTACAGTCCGCCTCTATTAAAGCTGTTTCCTACAAGACTGCTTTCCTGGCGGCTTTCGCCTTTCGTCCCGTCCCTGAGTTCATCGCCAAGAATGAGGCTGTGCGCCAAGGTCCTTGTGCTCAACGTTTGTACTCCATCCCTGCTTTATCAGACTTTGTTCGTGACCTTGAGGACGACATCCTGTTATGCCCTGTACGAGCCATACGGCACTATCTCACTCGTACCGACCCTGGTCGGGGTTCTCGTCGTCGGTTATTCCTGTCTCTTCAGCCAACAGCAGTGCGTGACATCACCAAGAATACTATTGCTTCTTGGTTGAAGAAGATCATTAAGTGGACATATCAATTTGCCATTGACGCTCCCCCACTTCTGGCCTCTGCTTCTTCCCATGAAATTCGTGCCATCGCTACATAATGGCCTTTATAGAAGAACCTATCCCTTCATGACATTTTCCAGTTCTGTGCATGGAGTGCCAATTCAACTTTTACCGATTGAAAGAGTGACCACGCTTGGGCCGCTGGTGGCTGCCCAGCACGTGGTCGAGTAACTTCCAAAAAAGAGAGTGGGGGGGGGGGTATCTTCGTTCAGCGCAGCAAGTCAGTCAATCAGCCAGCTTGCTGCATCATCACATCTAATCAGCCATTTCATATGTCCACTATATTACATGATCACCTCAATAGGCCAGTCAGTCAGCCAACTTACAAGACCCGACTCATCGGTGAGTATGGTTTAGGCATGGCTTTTATTAGTTATTACTGGTTTTACTCTATTAACACCCACTGCGTCTCCACGACCTGGGTTTTCCTTCTATTGAGTATTGTGTACCACATTTACAATCAGGTTTTTGATTTTAATCCACGAGTACCCTCAGCGTCTTCGATCCGGGTTCTCTCTGGGTGAGTATTTAGTGTGCTGTAAGCCAAACAGTCAGCCAACTTACGGCATCATCACAGCTAATCACATGTCCACCTTATTACATGATCACCTCAACAGGTCAGCCTGTTGCCAACTCACAAGACATCTTTCAAGACCTGACACAATGGTGAGTATTGTTTTTTTGTGTCAGTTTCAGGTTTAAAGTACAGAGAGTTGGTGCATGAGGGCAATTATGACCAACTTATAAGATCATCTCAAGAGAATCAGCTGCGGTCAACTCACAAGTCATCTTACAAGACCTGACACATTTGTGAGTATTACTTTCAGGTTTACTAGTGTCAGCAACAAGGGACTAAAGTACAGAGAGTTGACGTAAGACGGCTTGTGGACTTAAAGAGTGGTGTAAGATGGGCTCCTTGTATACGATGTTGCCGGGATGTACATGACCGCTTCTTTTCGTTATACACTGCTTACCACTTGAATACTCACAGCGCCACCGGCCCGAGTTCCTTCGTGGGGATAAAATTGTGCACCACATCCACGATCACGGTTTGCATGGACGAGTAATTAGTGGCCACATCCAACAATTATGATTACTCCATGACTACCCACAGCGTCACCGACTAGGGTCCCTCTTGTCGAGTACTAGTGTGCCATGTCCGTGATCAGCTCAGCGGTTACTCCGCCTGCTATTGGAACTACAACAAGGCCGAGGTTCCCACCTCCATATGTTGGTAGTGAGCCATAGCAATAGCAGGTGAAGATTTGAGCAATAAATATTAAACATTTATAAACAATGTTAGTATTTATTATCAAATCAAACCTGCTATTGCTTTGATTACCCGCCCATCCTGCCCCTCACTCCACGGCCTTGCACAACACACGTCTCGGGCTATAAGAGTGAGAAAGAGGGAGTATCAGGAGAGAGCAGGGGCTTAAGTAACCTAGCTGAGCTAGCTGAGCTAGCTGAGCTCCCTAAGGAGAGACAACTTTCGTTTTAATTATTTTGCAAAGGATACTCCAAAGGGAGATAAGGCCATAGCAATAGCAGGTTTGTTTTGATAATAAATACTAACATTGTTTATAAATGTTTAATATTTACATAAAACCGAAACAATGACCTCAGATTCGATTGATTATTATGCACAATATAATATTTTAGCGATTAGCAATATCGTATGCATGCTGTTAAAGAATATTTTGGTTATCAAATGGGTATAGTTAAATACACTATATGTACACGTTTGTGTGACAAGTCGAATCAGGCTGAATCATTAATAGTTAGAAAATGTATTTGAAGTATTTGGAATTGACCTATACTAGCCTATAGTGAGAATACTTTGTCAATTCTGAATACGATATTCGATGTATATTGTTGAAGATCTGGTATAAAAAAAAAACTTAGATCTCTGGGGGCGAAAATCTCCAATAATGGCAGGCCAGGGAGCGAGCCACTGGGAATTTTTATTTTATTCTTTTTCCATTCTTTGTATATGTATTTTGATTGTTACTCGTCTTGACACAACTGTTTTCTGTTGATATGCATGCACTTACATCCATCTAATGCAGTAACGAACAAGATATTTGGCATCAAAAGGTTCATATCTTCCTGTGGTTCTCTTTTGTAGAACTAGTTATGTGTTGATCTATAAACATTGGTATGTATATTCATTATGCCATTCTACCTATATGATACCATGCTGCCTTAAAATAAGAATTAATACGTTCATTGGTGGCATTGAGCCATCTGTGCGGCCTTATTACGGATTGCGCTTCCCAACATTTGCTGTTAAATACTTGAAATGTGTAAACTCTGTCCTGCTTTTTAAGTCCATATATGGCGGAAACTGTTAATATTGCATCAATGAACTGTCAAAGATTAGCTGAAATCAATAAAAGGCGCACTGTTTTTCGCTACTTCAAAAAGAAGAAATACTCTATAATCTGTCTGCAGGACACTCACACGGAAATAACACTCTGAAAATCTAATTAAGAATGACTGGGGAATGGCTGCCTGGGCGAGTTCCTTCCGGTCTAACGCGCGAGGAGTGATAATCTTATTCAGCAAAAATTTTGATTATAAAATACATAAAATAGATCCTGACGGCAACTATTTGATCATCAGCCTTAATATGACACACCTGTCACCCTAGTAAATATTTATGCACCCAATTCAGATAAACCCAGTATTTTTTAATGAAATGAATTCAATTATAAGAGAGATAGGGAATCCGTCTACTATTATCTGTGGTGACTGGAATTTAGTGCTTAATCCGGACCTGGATACTGAAAATTACAAGAATGTAAATCATCCTCATGCAAGCTCGAAAAGTTATCCTCCAACAAATTAATGACCATGAATATATAGATGTATGGAGACTAATGCATGAATACGAGAGATGATATACGTGGAGAAGAAAAAAACCCTCGTCAGCAAGCTAGATTAGATTTTTTTTCTCACATCAACTGGCATATTTAATATCACTACTGAAGCAGATGTTAAACTGGGATATAAAACTGACCATTCCATAATTATATTGAAATGCAAGTTTACAAATAGGGAGAGAGGCAAATCCTACTGGAAATTGAACTGTTCATTACTTAAAGATATAGATAACGTTTTAGACCCCGGAGCTTCCAGGGCCTAAAGCGGCCCCTGGACCCTCGCCTTATGTCCTATAATAGTCCCACACAGGTTTGTAATTGGCTGGTTACGCCACTGGACTTCATGACTTGGAGATCTTGGAAAACCTCGCTGCACGATGTCGATGAGCTCCTACCTTGACTGTTATAAGAACGTGCGATTTAGGTTTGAAAAATGTACTCTGTTCAGTAGTCAAAAGGGAAAACGCTATAGGGTAATAGTTAACCTGAAAGGTGGAGAGGGATTTATTGAAGAACTGGTGGGAGGCAAGGGTAATAGGGATTTCGTTTTTGGTGGAAATTATCGCTGTCAAACCATATCAAAGCCAGAAAAAAAATCCGCTTTCAACATCGACTAAGTTATAAAAGTCATCATTATTTTCGTGCTATTTTCTCCTGAGAACAAAACGCCAAATATCCAAAGAGAAACTTGCATTGAATTGATTACCAGTTTGGTTTACAACTCGACCCTGGTGAGTCCCAGGTAATCCGTGACAAACAGTCTAGGTACGCTCTCTGTTAGACAGAACACCGTCTAACGGTGAGTCCGATAGATACAACACAACCTGCCAGTCAATTCAGATTAAAGAGTCTGTGTATAAGTCCATACTGGGAAATTTTTTGTGGGTTTTACTATGGGTTGTTTGGTCTTGTTCTTCTCGTCTCGGCAAGAAAAACACGATGGGAGGGGTCTCGGAGGCAAACGGTGAATTTTTTTGAAAAGTACCGAGTAGGACTGTATATAGGCCCATATAACCCCATACTGGCTAAGGAGGTATAGGTCCATACTGGGAAATTTTTCGTGGGTTTTACTATGGGTTGTTTGGTCTTGTTTTTCTCGTCTGGCCACGCAAAACACGATGGGAGGGGTCCCGGAGGTAAGCGGTGAAATTTTTCGAAAGTACGGGGTAGGTCTGTATATATGCCCTTATAGTCCCATACTGGCTATGGGGATATAGGCCCATACTGGGAAATTTTTCGTGGGTTTTACAATGGGTTGTTTGGTCTTGTTTTTCTCGTCTCGCCAAGAAAAACACGATGGGAGGGGTCTCGAAGTGAAACGGTGAATTTTTTTCGAAAATTTCAAGGAGGTCTGTATATAGGCCCATATAATCCCATACTGGCTATAGCCACTATAGGTCCATACTGGGAAATTTTTCGTTGGTTTTACTATGGGTTGTTTGGTCTTGTTTTTCTCGTCTCGCCACGAAAAACACAATGGGAGGGGTCTCGGAGCTAAGCGGTGAAATTTTTCGAAAAGTACCGGGTAGGTCTGTATATAGGCCCATATAGCCCTATAGTGGCTATGGGGATATAGGTCCATATACTGGGTGGACGTGTTAGGGAAGTGTTATTTCGTAGCTCTCGGGGTGTAGACTCCGATTTGAGGGATGTGCACGTCATCGGTGGCGTCATCAGTAGGAGTAGTAGCCAAAGTGGGCATTTTGGGGCAGTGAAGGAAGGTATTTGGGGTAGAGATGGACTATCCTTGATTCGAATGCGTTGTGGGAGTTGCCATTTTGTAGATCTCGGGGTGTACATCCCGATTTGAGGGATGTTCACGTCATCTTACCGATGACGTCATCAGTAGGAGTAGTAGCCAAAGTGGGCATTATGGGGCAGTGAAGGAAGGTACTTGGGGTAGAGATGGACCACTATTGGTCCGAATGCGTCGTGTGAGGTGTCATTTTGTAGCTCTCGGGGTATACATCCCGATTTGAGGGCTATCCACAGCATCTGTGGCGTCATCGGTGACGTCATCAATAGGAGTAGTAGCCAAAGTGGGCATTTGGGGGGTGCGTGGGGGTGTATTTGGGGTAGAGATGGACCACTATAGGTCCCAATGGGTCGTGGGAGGTGTCAAAGTGAAGCTTTTGTAGGATAGAGTCAGAATGGTGTGTTTTTATTGCAAGTCGCATCAATCTGCGCATGCGCAGTTGTGTGTAGTAAGTAAAGTGGTCATTTTGGGGGTGCGTGGAGGTGTGTTTGGGGTAGGGATGGACCATCCTTGGTCCGAATGCGTCGTGTGGGTTGTCCTGTTGTAGTTCTCGTGGTGCAGACCGCGATTTCAGGGATGTTCACGTCATCTGTGACGTCATTGGTGACGTCATCAGTAGGAGAAGTAGCGAAAGTAGGCAATTTGGAGCGGTGACGGAAGGTATTTGGTGTAGAGACGAACCATCCTTGGTCCGAATGCGTCCTGTGGGATGTGCATTATACCATACCTTTGCTGTATTATACCATATCTGTCCTGCATTATACCAAATCTGTCCTGTGTTATACAACATCTGTGCTGCATTATACCATATCTCTCTAGTGTTTACAATATCTGTCCTGTGTTATAAAATATCTGTCCTGTATTGTACCATGTATGTCCTGTATTATACAATATATCTTCTGTTTTATACCAAATCTGTACTGTATTATACAGGATCTGTCCTGTATTATAACAAATCTGTGCTGTATTATACCATATTTGTTCTGTATTATACAATATTTGTTCTAAATTATACCATATTTGTCCCGCATTATACCATATCTGTGCTATATTATACCATATCTGTCCTGTGTTTACAATATTTGTCATGTATTATATCATATCTGTGCTGTATTATACAAAATATGTCTTGTATTATGCCATATCTGTCCAGTATTATAACAAATCCGTGCTGTATTATACCATATCTGTGCTGTATTATACCATATTTCCTGTATTATACCATATCTGTGCTGTATTATACCATATCTGTCCTGTATTATACAATATCTGTCCTGTGTTATATAATATATGTCCTGTATTGTACCATATATGTCCTGTATTATACCATATCTGTCCAGTAATATACCTTATCTGTACTGTATTATACTCGGGGAAGGTATCAATGTGAAGCACTCGTGGCTCCTATTGGAGGGTCTGGGCCGTGAAAATGACGTCATTCTGCACATGTGCAGTTGTGGAGTAGTAGTAAAAGTGAAGTTTCGGAAGTGTACAAGGACACTATATCACATCGGGGTATATATTTCATCCAGGTATGGCGGATAGCGGTTGTCGTGAATAACAATGTTTAGCAATGTTTATACAGTTTATTATCTGCAATGTTACATCATACCCAGGCTGGGGGAGCCGCGCTGGGTATGTTTAGTATGTTCACAGCAAAACAAATTGAAATATCAAACACCATGTTTTATTATTTAACGCTCCGTCACATTAGGTACATGTGTTTACTGAGCTCCAGTCAACGATCATCATGTAGACATAGAGAGTATATACGGCATGTTATGCTAATCATCAGTGCACGGGTGAATACATTCATCCGATGGGAAGATTTCATAACTTGGTCACGAAGAACGTCACATTGGGGACCCTCTCCACAATCCACTTGATGTCGGGGCGCTGTTCATAGGCCCATCACAAGACATCCAATTGGTCCACTTGGTCCAGCATCGTCTCTAGCGACGCCCGGTTAATGATATTGAAAGGATGCGCGTACACTTGGTTGTTGGCACTGGAATAGAAATAGCGCAGTTGATCTGTCTCCTTATGCTGCAGCACATAACCAAATGCCAGATTTAATTTGAAGGACGTAACTTGGTCATTGAAGATGGCTTCCACGTGGCTGCGTAGACGGGCGAGGTCGGTCAGTCGGAAATTGTAGATATGTTGAATAGGGCGATGACGGTAGAGACAGTGCCGGATCATGGACCAATGGCGCCGATAGAGGTCACTCACTGGATCATCTTCGGGTAAGAGATCGCTAGGAACATTTGTGGGTTCGTCCAGAAAATGTTCGATGTCGTCAGGCGTATGACTGGGAACAGTAATGCTAGGGACTGGCTGGATATCTAGGCTCTTCTGAACTGTGGGCATAGGCGGGCTCTCCGTGATCGCATCACCAGTGGCATTCGTCTTTCCGGGCTCATCTTCACTGGGTCTGACCACCCTGGGTGCCTCTTTAGTGGGAAGTTGTCGCCCAAACCGTAGAGATGGGGCATGAATCAAACGTTGGTGCTGTCTTAACTGACTGGGTCGTTTGAAGAGTCGACCGCAATCGTTATATTGTACCGTCGCGCTCTCGTGGAGTGCCCTCTCATGGCGCAGTAAATGATCCCCCCGATTGAATGACCGCGCAGGTTATACAAGTGTACCGTGCCTCGTTGTGGGTGGAGGCCTCGTGGCGTCGTAAATTATCTAGACGAGTAAACTGCTTGTGGCAAGTTGTGCAAGTGAACATCTCGGTGGTTGACAGAATGTCTGATAAAACGGCCAGGCCGCTTCCCTTTTATAGCACGCTAGCTGTTGTTCTATTTTTAGCACACTCAGTTCAACTACCCCCAAGTCGCGGACCGAGAAGTACTGGTGTACGACTGAGCCGCATTGCGCTCGTGTGTGTGTGTCTGTGTGTGTGTGTGTGTGTGTGTGTGTGTGGGAAGTGGATTTTTGTCAACATCCGGGTTTCCCAGTGGTTTTTCCCCGTCGTTCCTCTGTCTTCCATCCTTGGACTGTGGTTTTACATCCGGGTCCTCATCTTACATCCGGGTTTTTCCATGTTTACTCTCACGTGACCGGAACCGAAAGTTGTCACAAGACAGGTGGTGCCCCGTACGTGTGTGTGTGCGTGCATGTACGTGTGTGTGTTTATGTGTGTGTGTGTGTGTATGTGTGTGTGTGCTTGTGTGTGTGTGTGTATGCGTGTGTGTATGTGTGTGTGTGTGTACGCGTCTGTGTGGATGTGCGTGTGTGCTTGGGTGTACGTGTATGTGCGTGTGTATGTGCGTGTGTATGTGTGTGTGCATGTGTGTGTTTGTATGTGCGCGCGTGTGAACATTGTGCTTAGTCAGCCGTCTCTCTCTCTCTCTTTCGGAAGACATGGAAGCGTGACCGGAATTGATCTTTGACCCCTGCCCTGCTAGGAAGTGACGTCATCGTACGCAGGCGCACACACACACACCTACTCCATCTTTCATCCGGGCACTGTGGTTTTACACCCGGGTACTTATCTTACATCTGGGTTTTACTGTCACGTGACCGGAATCGGAAGTTGTCACAAGACAGGTGGCGCCCTACATATGGACTGATGAGGGACACATGTTCATTCCTATATATACAGACACCAACACCACCACACACCAGTTCTATCACCACCACACAATACCACCACCACCATCACTACCACACATCACCACCACCACCACCACACACTACCACACCACACACCACCACCACCACCGGGCGTTGACGGACCAGGTGGTGGTGGAAGCTCCCGTGTGGCAGAGCTCTTGGATCCGGGCTCTTGGAGCTCAAAGCTTGTGGAGCTCAGAGCTCGGAAGCGGCGTCATCGCATGCATGCGCGCGTACCTGTGGTGCAACCGAAGGTTCTTTGACAGAACGTGCACGTACACGACATTTTCAACAGTCGAACAATACATATGGACTGATGAGGGACACATGTTCATTCCTATATTTACAGACACCACCACCAACACCACCACACACCAGTTCTACCACCATCACACACTACCACCACCACACACCACCACCAACAACAACACCACCAC